>OY757012.1:96966153-97013649 GCA_963580285.1 Lucinisca nassula
GCAATTTAACGCTTGTAACGCATGTAATGAGGCAAATGATATATATATATATATATATATATATATATATATATATATATATATATATACAGCTATGAGGTGGTATATGGGTACTCTGTCCGTGAGATGGTTTATGGGACATCGCCTTTCTAATAGGCCTAACAAAATGAAATTTTGTATTCGGGAGTAGTTTGATGCACAGATTGTAAATATAAAAAGATTTTATTGCTTAACCTTTAAACATAGAAAAACTGTATATAGCATTGTGGGATACCGTCACTATGGGACATTTCATATATAATATCCCATTAACTTTCCAACAACAAAATCTATATATAAGCACTGTGGGATACCGTCACTGTGGGACATTTCATATAATATCCCATAAATCTTCCATTAACAAAAACTATATATAAGCACTCTGGGATACTGTTTCATATAACATCCCATAAACATTGTAGATACCGTCATTGTCAGCCATTGTCATAAATTCCCATAACCTTCCACCAAAAAATGTTTAAAAGTACAATGTGATCCCGTCGCTGTGGGGCATTTCAACATAATATAGCAGAGCTTCCTAGCAATTATTTTTTACAATCTTTCACACATTATCTGGCTAAGCAGATAAAACCAGAAGTAAAACTGTGTCCATATTGTTTTGCTTGTTTGTATTAAGAGTTTAACCGTCCAGTCAACACTATTTAGGTCATTGTTGAGCAAGTCAGTTTTCCTATCCATACTTGTGCTGGGACGGCTTATACGAAATCTGTTTACCAGTACAGTGCACAATATTTCACCAGAAACTGACAACTGCCCTTCTTGAAACAGTGAAAGGGAGAGAATCGTCGAAGAAAAGATTTCATGATCAATCTCCATGAAATAATATTGCCGACCGCGAAAGGTATCGAACCCGAGTCCACCTGATCACCAGGCAGACGTGCATCTGACTAAGCTACCGAGGCCGGCTGTGCCCAAACTGTAGTCCATAAAACACAATTGGGTGTATGTTACAAGGTTGAAGAATTCCATTTACACGCCCGTTTTGGTCACAGTAATGCAGCATTTATACTCTATGTGTTGATATTGGTGTACCTGCCAGTCCTAAATTTAATTAATGCATCCAGTATACATGTTCCTTATACAAGGTTGAACATTTTAGACAAAAACATACATGATTGACCACGTGAGAAACAGCTACTGTTTTCATCTTGACTATCTTAAAATTTGAGGGAAAAGTGAACAAATTAACTGCTAGGATGTCCTTTTTAGTGAATAAATGACCTTCAGAGTGCGGTTTATTTTCAATGACCATGTTATTTTTTTTTTCTGCACAGAAAATTACCTTTTGATCTTTCCAAGATGGCCTTTTAATCGTTCACCTGAGTCATTTAAAGCAATACGACCTGATGACTTAATCTTTAACCCGATTTAACCCATAATTCCAACTTAACCCATATTCTATCTTAAATTCTGTCTTTTCAGGACAAACACTCTGATTAAGATTTAAGACATCTAAATCCAATATTCAGGTGGAGATTCATTAAGACTGAAGCAAAAGAATGTGCACTCTACTGGTTAACCGCTTACGTATATGCCTGACAAGGAAAATTGTGGATAAAAAAACTGACCGGCTCAAAAATTACCTAAATAGTGTTGACTGGGCTGTTACTTAAGCTGAATGTTTGTTTTGTTTGTTTGATTTGTGGTTTAACATCTCCTCAACACTGTGTAGGTCATTTTGGAGGTGATGCTTCTAATTTGGTGGGACTTTTACCCGGCACTGAGATGAAATGACATCTCAAGCCCTGCCACCCAATGAAACCAACAGGGCTCTTCTGTGGCGATTTATTTATGTTGTTGTTTGTTACTTACTGTGTGTATCACTTGTGTCTTTTGGTTTTGGATGGCCATATGGCCATTTTGTGGGAAAGTAACTGTCCTTATGGCCTTCCTTTGTTTAGGTTTCCATTATGGTCTGGTCGCTTAATGTTTGTATTTCTTTCCCTTTGGTGTCTTTTATGGGTGGAGTAAGTTAATTGTATCAATTCCTGATCTTTGTTTTACTTCTACTTATAGACATGAGCGGCCCGACTAGCACTGCTTTGCCTGGGCAGGTTTAGATCCTGTAAATGGTTTACCAAAGTTTTGCCTGGGCAGGCTTAGATCCTGTAAGTGGTTTACCAGTACTTGGGTAAACCACTTACAGGATCTAAGCTTGCCCAGGCAAAGCAGTGCTAGTCGGGCCGCCCATGTTTATAAGCCATATTGGTTTCATTGGGTGGCAGGGCTTGAGATGTCATTTCATCTCAGTGTCGGGTAAAAGACCCGCCAAACTGGAAGCAACATCTCCAAAATGACATACACAGTGTTGAGGAGACGTCAAACCACAAATCAAACAAACGTTCAGCTTAAGTTTCATGCAGATTGAAGCCAAACTGTGGCCTCTACGGTGCACACAAGGTTTTAAATATGACCTAGTGACCTAGATGTTCACCCCACAAGACCAATATTCAAAACTGATCCAGATATCATCAAGTCAAACACTCTCGTGAAGTTTCAAGATTGAAGAAAAACTGCAGTTTCTAAGGTACACACAATTCTTTAACGAAATTTGACCCAGCAATCTCATTTTTGATCCGACATGACCCATATTCGAACTTGACCGAGAAATCTCAAGACAAACATTCAGGTGAAGTTTCATGAAGATTGAAACAAAACTGCGGTTTCAAGGGTGCACAGGTTTTAACAAACTTTGACCTAGTGACCTAGTTTTTGATCCAACATGATCTATATTCGTACTTGACTGAGATATCATCAAGACAAACAAATTGGTAAAGTTTCATAAAGACTAGATTAAAACTGTGGCCTCTAGAGGTTGCACAAAGTAAATGTTGACAACTTACGACGCACGACTGATGCACAGCTCACTTAGGATGATCACAATAGCTCTCCTTGTGCACTTTGTGCTCAGGTGAGCTAAAAACACTTTTTAAACAGCATGTCTATCTTTTTATATTCTAAACTGTAGAGAACAACCAAAATATAAATAAAGGGTTATCCAATACACCACAGAACTGAAAAGCATGGAGTCTACATGTTTTCTGTGCCTGACTGGCTAGTTTTGGCCAATTAGGCCTCATCAGTGACCCTCAAGTATTTTCAAAACTCCACAATGGAATAAATGATCCAGAAAGACAAGAAAATATAAACTGCACTATGATGAAGGGCAGGAAGACATTTTACGGCCACCACACATTCCCTTAACATCAGCTGTTGTGACTTTGAATATTTTCTTTTAAAGGGTTATCCTTTCGAAGCAAGGAATACACCACAGAACTGAAAAGTATGGAGTGCACATGTTTTCTGGGTCAGACTAGCTAGTTTCGGCCAATTAGGCCTCATTAGTGACCCTCAAATATTTTCAAAATTCCACAATGGAATCAATGATCACAAAGGACAAGAAAATATAAACTATTCTATGATGAAGGGCAGGGAGACTTTTAACTGCCATGAAACATTCCCTTCACATCAGCTGTAGTGACTTAAAGTATGTTCTATAAAAGAGTTATCCTTTGGAAGTAAGGAATACACCTAAGAAAAGTATGCTATTTTCAGGGAACTTTTATAGTTTTATTCAGATTTTTGTATTCACTACAAATCACTGCCATAAAACATTTAACACAAGAGGACCATGATGGTCCTAATTCGCTCACCTGAGTTAAGATATGTACATGTGTGTCCCAGGGTGGGGCAATTTTTGGCCCCAACTCTATGATTTGAAAAATCTTGGTAGACCCCGGCGCTGGGGTATATTTAGCCCCAGGGCTATAATTTGAACAATCTTAGTAGAGGTTCACTAGGTGAAGCTTCATACCACATATCAAAGACTTGGGCCTTCTGATATCAGACAAGAAGATTTTGTAAGGTTTTCCCTATATAAGCCTATGTAAAACCAGTGGGCCCTGTGGCAGGGGCATTTTTGGCCCCAGGGCTACAATTTGAATAATCTTGGTAGAGGTCCACTAGATGAAGCTTCATACCAAATATCAAAGACCTAGGCCCTAAGGTTTCAGAGAAGACGATTTTTAAAGGATTTCCCTATACAAGCCCTTGTATTTAACTGGTCGGCCCCAGTGCGGTCGTTTGAAGATTTTTTTCTATTTTTAGCCCTGGTGGCCATCTTGTTTATCAGAGTGGAATGATTTTAACTATTTTGGTAGGGAGTCACCTGGGCAACATTCCTGTGAAGTTTGAAGCAAATTTACCATGTTTTTCTATTTTTAGCTCTGGTGGCCATTTTGTTCGTCAGAGCGGGATCATTTTAGCTAATATGGTAGAGGGTCAACGACACTATATTCCTGTGAAGTTTGAATCAAATTGGCCCAATGGATAAGGAGGAATTGTCGTTTGAAGAATTTTTCTATTTTTAGCTCTGGCGGCCATCTTTTTAGAGCGGAACAATTTAGCTATTTTGGTAGGGAGTCAACGACATAATATTCCTGTGAAGTTTGAATCAAATTTACCCAAGGGGTAAGGAGTTGTCGTTTGAAGATTTTTTCTATTTTTTAGCTCTGGCGGCCATCTTGTTCGCCGCGTTGAACGATTTTAGCTATTTTGGTAGGGAGTCACCTAACTAACATTCCTGAAAAGTTTGAATCAAATTGGCCCAAGGGTTGAGGAGGAGTTCGCATTTTGACGTAAATTTACAAAGTTTTTCTGTTTTTAGCTATGGCGGCCATTTTGCTCATCAGAGCAAAAACGTTTAGCTATTTTGGTAGTGGGTCAGCTAAGCAACATTCCTATGAAGTTTGAATGAAATTGGCCAAATGGTAAAGGAGGAGTAGTCGTTTGAAGATTTTTTCTATTTTTAGCTCTGGCGGCCATCTTGTTAGTCAGAGCGGAATGATTTTAGCTATTTCTTTAGGGAGTTACCTACATAACATTCCTGTGAAGTTTGAATCAAATTAACCCAAGGGTTAAGGAGGAGTTCGTGTTTGAAGCAAATTTACGATGTTTTTCTATTTTTTGCTATGGCGGCCATTTTGCTCATCAGAGCAGAATCTGTTCAGCTATTTTGGTAGATGGTCACCGAAGCAACATTCCTATGAAGTTTGAATAAAATTGGCCCACGGATACAGGAGGAATTGTTGTTGAAAGATTTTTTCTATTTTTAGCTCTGGCGGCCATCTTGTTTGTCAGAGCACAACGATTTTAGCTATTTTGGTAGGGAGTCATTTGGGCAACATTCCTGTGAAGTTTGAATCAAATTGGCCCAAGGGTTGAGGAGGAGTTTGTGTTTGAAGCAAATTTACTATGTTTTTCTATTTTTAGCTATGGCGGCCATTTTGCTTATCAGGGCAATACAATTTTAGCTATTTTAGTAGAGGGTCACCTAAGCAACATTCCTATGAAGTTTGAATTAATTTGGCCCAAGGGTACAGGAGGAGTCGTCGTTCAAAGATTTTTCTATTTTTAGCTCTGGAGGCCATCTTGTTCAGCGGAGTGGAACGATTTTAGCTATTTTTGTAGGGGGTCACCTAAGCAATATTCCTATAAAGTTTTATTGAAATTGGCTCAAGGGTTAAGGAGGAGTTAGCATTTAAAGCAAATTGTTGACGCCGCACGACACACGACGCACGACGGACGACATACATTGACTGATCTTCGTGCTCAGGTGAGCTAATAACAGGTCCAAGTCCATAACCTTGACCTTAAGGTCATAGGCAAGAGTGGGGTTATTGCTGAACGAAAATTTGTCCTATCACTAGCATCATTCCAGTTCCATCATATGAGATATTAAAACTTATAATACAAATGTTGATTTAAAATTTCTAAGTCCATGACCTTGCATTTGAGGTAGGTAATTGCTGATCATACCAATTATAAACCAAATCCATCAAACATTTTGGAATATGTGAGCTGTTTGAAAATTTAAGGCAAAACTTTAACACTTAAGGTATCTTAAGTCCATGACCTCGACCTTAAGTTCATTGGCATGGATGGGGGTTTGGTTAAATATAAATTTGGACCCAAATCTGTCATCATAGAAAAAATAAACCAAATCAATAATATGGTCGGGTGAAAATTTCAATGTAAAACTTTAAAATAAAAGTAACATCAATAAACATCAATAGTTCAGTCAGTGACCTTGACATTAGGGATAGATTCAACTAAAATGTTGATATAAAATTTCTATGTCATTGACCTTGCATTTGAGGTAAGGTATTGCTGATCATACCAATTATAAACCAAATCCATCAAACAGTTTGGAATATGTGAGCTGTTTGAAAATTTAAGGCAAAACTTTAACACTTAAGGTACAAGTCCATGACCTCGACCTTAAGTTCATTGGCATGGATGGGGGTTTGGTTAAATATAAATTTGGACCCAAATCTGTCATCATAGAAAAAATAAACCAAATCCATAATCTGGTCGGGTGAAAATTTCAATGTAAAACTTTAAAATAAAAGTAACATCAATAAACATTAATAGTTGTCAGTGACCTTGACATTAGGGATAGACTCAACTTGAAAGGGATTGTTGTATCATGGCGTGTGGTGCTCTAATGACCTAACAAGTTCATGGGATAGACAAGATTAAATGGAGGAATATGTATGTCCTATGGAAATTAGCTTCTGGAAGAGAATCACTCTGGCTGGTATAAGTGATTACTCTACAGAGGTAAGGATTCCATTGAAAGTCCTGTATGTATTTCTATGGTTGCAAGACAGAGAATTTTCCTTCCACAACAGTCCCAAAGATCTAGATCCATCTTATTAGAAGGATATAGATCTTAAGGATTGTTTTGGAAGAGAATAATCCATTTTATAACAGAATCACACAAGACTGACATATATCTGCAGTAATTTTGGGCGAGTTTAGCAGTCTTATAACCAAATAATTATAGGCCCCCGCCCATAGGGGCTTGATGAAATATATGGGCTGCATGATGCTTCAACGCAGAGCTGAATCCGGCCCGCACACTAGTACTGGTAAATCGCTTAGAGGATCTAAGCCTATCCAGGAACCGCGGTGTGAGGTGGCCCGTCCATGCTAATAAACCCTATTGGTTTCATTGGGAAACAGGGCTTGAGATGTCATTTCATCTGAATGTCGGGTAAAATTCCCACAAAATTGGAAGCAACGTCTCCAAAATGATCTTTACAGTGTTGACGGGGACGTTAAACCTCAAATCAACCAACCAACCAAATAAATATGATAGAAGCCTATTTTACTATACTATAAAGGTT
This sequence comes from Lucinisca nassula, assembly GCA_963580285.1. Classification (NCBI taxonomy): domain Eukaryota; kingdom Metazoa; phylum Mollusca; class Bivalvia; order Lucinida; family Lucinidae; genus Lucinisca; species Lucinisca nassula. The sequence continues at coordinate 96,973,404 of OY757012.1, forward strand.
GCAGATCGAGTGGCCTTGGCCAAATGGTAATCACACTTGATTGCTCACTGGGTTAGAGGCAAGAGTTCCGCTTGACATGAGTTTTCGTTCATATCTAAGCATGTCTTCATTGCACTAGACCCTTTATTATCATGTTGGAACGGATGCAAGACCTTATAAAAATCATCAAACCTGCATGTACAGAAGTGCAATTGCCTTAGCTTGAATCTGAGTAAGGTCTTCAAGGCGCAGCCTCTATGTGCTTATAGTGTCCGGTTACCGTAAAAACCAGTTCAGTCAGTCAGGTCTTCAAAACAATAAACAACCATTTACTAATAAAGTTTGTTTTTATTTTCATCATTTAAATTGCACATAATGTAAATTTCCTAAAAACACCCCCCCCCCCTTCCACTCCCCCAAATTGCACATAATGTAAATTTCCTAAAAACACCCCCCCCCCCCCCCCTTCCACTCCCCCAACATCGGGCCTTGAAGAAACAGATGGGCTGCATGATGCTTCCATGCAGAGCTGAAACCTACGCACAAGAGTACTGGTAAACCACTTAGAGGATCTAAGGCTGCCCAGGCAAAGCGGTTGGAGTCTGACCATCCATGCTTATTAAACCCTATTGACCCTATTGACTTTATTGGGCGACAGGGCTTGAGATGTCATTTCATCTCAATGTTAGGTAGAAGTCCAACAAAAATTGAAATCATCATATACAAATGATGTATACAGTGTTGATAGGGACATTAAACCTCAGATCAAACAAACAAAGCTGATTGTGTTTCTTATACAATGAAAGGCTGATCAAGTTGATTTGTTACAGTGAAAGGCTGAACAAGGTGGTTTAGTATAGTCTAAGGTGTAGTCCATCTAACTGAATCATTCTAAAAGTTGAAAAATGCCCTAATTTCTGCTGAAACCAGCTTGGATTTCCCCTGCAAGAAACTTTAGTTTTTAGCATATAAAAGGAAGCAGTTCTGTCATTTTCATTTCTGCCTCTTTCAGTTGGGGTCAACTCTTGAAGGGAACGAGCGGTCCATGATGGACCTAATTTGCTCACCTGAGTTATGATGTACTGCAGGTTTGCAGCCATTTTGTACAGCGAGCAGAACCACTTACAGTAGAGAGGTCACCCAAGGAAGATCTCTGTGAAGTTATTTTTCTATTTATTTTTTTAAATTGAGCCATTGGCCATGGAGATGGTCTTTGAAGATTTTTCTATTTTTACCTCTGTAGTCTTATGGACATTTTGTTCAGCAGAGCAAACCCATTTCAGCAATTTAAGCAACAATCATGACAATTATTCCTGCCCTGAAGCTCCTAGCATGTAGAGTTCCTGACAATCTTTGTGTTAAAATCATTTTCATTTGTCCCGAAGTTCATTAAGATTAAGTAGCTCCTTCATGCTAAAGTCCATCTGTATGGCACCCCAGGCATAAGAACTTAATTTATATATATGAGCTATTCTAAGGTCAAAGATGTCAATGTTGCATAAAATCTGGCCTGGAATGGCAAACCATGTAGACCACTTGCAAACAGTGCAGATACAAATCAGGTGCTGCAGAATGCATTGGCTAATCAGAGTTATAGTACAGGAGGTGAACCCTGAAGATGCCATTAAAAATGCAACTGGAAATGGGAACAAGTTAAACTAAAAGTGCTGTAAACACTGCATGATGCCCAGCCACTGGACATACATCAAGCAAGTTATGTAGCTCTCTCAATATGAAGTCAAAGAGAAGCTATATTATAATCTTTTCAACTTACAGAGCGGACATGTGTATGGCGGAAATAGCCATGTTCAATGTTCACAGGTGAATAACTTCATCTGCAGGCAAAACAGAGTTATGGTTCAAATGCTTTGCATTCCCTCTCATAGTACTTTGCATTTCTATGAATTTCATGAAAATATGCCTTACATTGCCAGAGTTATGGAGTGGACAAAAGTACATTGGAGAACAAACTGTGTTAAATGTTCAAAGGGCAATAACTACAAAAGTAGTAATAAAATCAGTGGTATGTTTCATATATTGAGCACGTCGGCTCATGGTGCTCTACATACCTGTGAAATTTCATGAAAATATCTCAGACAGTTTCAGAGTTATGGTGCTGCCACGAAACTGATAGAAACTTCTATGTTCAATGTTCAAAGGGCAATAACTCAAAGACTAAAGACTGAAAAGCATTAAAATTATACTTTGTCTCTGTCTCTGGTCGGGCCCATCGGAGTCTAATAGCTGGTTTTCTTTTGCTCAAGCATTTCAGTGGTTTCTTGCTGTCGAGTCCTTATCGTTGTTTCGTCTCTGTGGTTCTTTGTGTTCACAGAGATGTTGCACTGATGAGTTAGGAGGCCATCATGCGGACTGAACAAATAATTTGTCTAAATCGCAACGGAAGTAAGGGAGAGGATTGTGGCCACGTAAAATCAATTTAAGTCCCCCAGTGGAATTCGTTTCATTGACCCTTCCAAGGCGGTTCTTCTGTCGCGGTTAAATTTTGTTATAGTTTGTCTGAGTATCTTGGGTGTTTGTGTGGCTTATGTTATTTATTTTGGATAGCCAGTTGGCCATTTTGTGGGAAAGTGACTGTCCTTTTGGCTTTCCGCTCTGTTGATGTTTCTATTAGGGTCTGATGTTTCATGTTTGTGTTTCTTTCCCTTGGTGTCTCTGATGGGAGCTGTGGGTTGATTGTATCGATTCCTGCTCATTGCCTCCACTTCTATTTTCTACATTTTGTTCAGCAGAGCAGAACCATTTTAGCAGTTTTGGTGGAGGGTCACCCAAGGATATTCCTGTGAAACTATTTTAAAATTGGCATTGTGGTTTAGGAGATGCCATTTGAAGTAATTGTTGATAAACAGACGGAGGGCCAGACGTTTCGACAGGGACGGACAGACGACAGACAAAAGGCGATCATAGTAACACACCTTGAGCACTAAGTGCTTATATGAGCTGACAATTGGCTCCCATAGGAGACCATTTCTTTTCATTATGAGTCAGAGTAGGCCCTTTTGCAAGAGCTGTTTTTCTTTGACAAATGGTGAAAAATGAGATGCATCACACACCTTAAATATTGATAGTGAAAACAACCTAAAGCTGTCAGAGGATCTTACTATAGCCCCACTGCAGCACAATTAGGCAGTGTTGAAATATTTTCAATTCCAGCTTTATACCAGAAAACATCACTGAAGAGCTCGAGCATGGTACATGGCAACATAAAAACTTTTCAAGGGCTTTTACTCCATAATTTCTGGGCCATTAGACCTAATTACGGTATACACAATTCATCAAACCACTGTTCATATGTGTACCAGGTTTCAACTTTGTGTAACCCTTACAGTTCTTGAGAATAGGTAAAAGCTTCATCAAAAAGGACAACAAACGTAAAAAGTTAAGCAAAATGTACTTCAAATAGTTGAAAACCTACTAAGGGACAAAACTCCAGGAGTGATGGACCATTGATTCTTATTCCAGCTTTCATAGTTCCTGTCAAGAAAATTTTCAAGAATAGCAAAATTTGAGAAATTACATAAATAGGTAACTCCATGGGTCATGGGCCCTTGGCAACTGTTCTGCCATTACAACTTTCTTATTTAAGAGACCAAGTGTGGTAAAAGTTTCATTGAGGCAGGACCACAAACATAAAAAGGTATCAAACAAAATGTATTTTATTTTTTTGGAACCTACTGAGGGATATAACTCCAAGTGTCGCAGGCCCTTGGTCCCTATTAAGGTACAAAGGAAACAGCTAGTTAATGTCTGTTTATACAAACTTTCAGCATTCATATTTCCTGAGATATCTTATTAGAAAAAAATTCAAGAATGGCAAACTTTGAGAACCTATCAAGGGATATAACTCAATGAGTTATGGACCTTTAACCCCTACCCTTATATACTCAAAACATTCAATCATTGTTCATGTTTATACAAACTTTCAGCTCTCTAGCTTTAATAGTTCCTGAGGTATCTGTCACAAAAGTTCTTGTGAAAGGCACTATTTGAAAACCTAACATAGGACATAAATCAAAACACAAACGTTATGTTTTGTTTGTTTGATTTGAGGTTTAACGTCCCCGTCAACACTGTAAAGGTCTTTTTTGAGACGTTGCTTCCAATTTTGTGGGACTTTTACCCAACATTGAGATGAAATGACATCTCAAGCCCTGTAGCCCAATGAAACCAATAGGGTTTATTAGCATGGACGGTCCGCCTTGCAACGCGGTTCCTGGAAGGCTTAGATCCTCTAAGCAGTTTACCAGTACTAGTGTGTGGGCTGGATTCAGCTCTGCGTGGAAGCATCATGCAGCCCATATATTTCTTCTAGCCCCTATGGGGTTCGGGCCAACAAACTTTATGTCTAAGGGGCCCCGGGGTAAGGCTAATTTGGACCCCAGGGGCATGATTGGCCAGATTTTTGTAGGTGACCACTTGACATTGTTACAAGCTAAATATCTAAGCTCTGGGTCCTGTGGTTTCAGAGAAGAGGATTTTAATATTTCCCATTGTAAGTCTGTGGGAGCTTTATGTTGCCATGGCAACAAGAATTCCAATCAGATCAGCCCAAAAACCTCATGCAGCCTTTCCCCATACCTGATGATGCTTCTTATGAAATTTCATCAATATTGGCTGTGGGGTCTTAGAGATATACCTACTTGAAATTGTTTGCTGAAGCACGGACGCATGCACGACGGACGAAATGTGAGCACAAAAGCTCACCTTGTCACTATAGAACCGAAACAAAATTCAGGATGTACGTACTACAGATGGACAGAAAGATGAATGAGCAGGCAGAAACACAAACTGCCAAAATGAAAACATAATACCCTGCCACTAATGAGAGGCAGCATATAAAAACTTGGGCATAAAACTTTAAAGTGACACCCTTGCCATGGTGACAAAAATAGCTCCCTATATTTTTATAGACAAGCTTATATGCAAAAACAGGTTCATATAACTTGAAATGTGACTACAGGACACAGATGTCCCCGCCTGAGTGAGTGTTTGAGTTTTACATCTCACCAACAGCTAAGCTCATATGGAGACGGGACCTCGGTTTAAAGACTCATCCGAAAATCTGGAGAAGCCCGGGATCGATCCTGTGACCCCTGATTTACAATGCGAGTAGTATAACCACTGCACCAAGGGGGCTTCTATGTCCCCGCCTGAAAATATGTTGATGTTAGTATTTGACCTTTGACTGATAAGTCTGACCTTGACCTTACAGGTACCGACCTGGGTCTCGCGTGCAACAAATTGTCTCAAGATGGTTAACATTCCTGCCAAGTAATTTCCAAGTCCATCCAGGAACAACAAAGGTATTGAGCAGACACAACAGACACATTTCTTTACCTTTGACCTCTAAGTATGACCTTGAGTTTGGAGGCACCAACCTGGGTCTTGAGCATGATACATCAACTCAGGATGATTAATATTTCTACCAAGTAATTTCCGAATCTATTCAGAATAACCAGACACAAGAAAAAAACATTTTCTTTACATTTGACTGATAAGTATGACCTTGACCATAAAGGTACCAACCTGGATATTGTACATGACATATCCTCTCATGAAGGTTAACCTTTCTGCCGAGTAATTTCAAAAATCCATCCAGAAATAAGGAAGTAATTGACCGTGTTTAAGTTTCTGACCCTTTTATTAACCTTTGACCTCTAATAAAACCTTGACATGGAGGTGTGGACCTGGGTTTTGTGCGAGATAGATAGTCTCATGCTGGTTAACATTTCTGCCAAGCAATTTCAAAATCCATCCAGAAATAAGAAAGTTATTGACCATGTTTAAGTTTCGGACCCAATTTTTACCTTTGACCTCTAAATACAACCTTGACCTTGGAGGTACATACCTGGATTTTGGAGGCAATACATTGTCTCATGATTTTAACATATTGACCAAGCAATTTCCAAAGCCATCTGGAAATAAGGAAGTTATTGGCCGTGTTTAAGTTTCGCATAACCAAAAACACACCTATATAATTTTTACCCCCTTGAACCCCTCTTTTATATAGTAAAACTGGGGTTTACAGGGGTAATCAATTTTCTTATTTCTGCTCTACAACATATATTGAGGGTACTCATTAGAACCGCCTCTAGAGGCAGTTCTAATGAGTACCCAAAACATATATTGTGGGTACTCGTTAGAATCACCTTGAAGAGGTGGTTCTAATGAGTACCCACAATCTATGTTTTGAGCAGAAATAAGAACAAGAGCTGTCTCATGACAGCATAGCTTGTTAGCAACAAATTACAAAGATGTCAAAGATTTTGACCCCTAGCTGCACCCCATCCCCACTCCCAGGCATGAACCCAAGGGTGTGTTGTCTTGGAATCTCAGGAGACATTCCCAGGTACCCAAGTTGTAAATATTAATGCTTTGTGAGGAGTGGCTGTTGAGATATAAGCTTTCAAAAACTTTTAACAGTTTTACAGAAGTGTTCTAGATTTTGACCCCTAGCCCCACCGCGGGGCATGAACCCAGGGGTCTGTTCTCTTTGAACATCAGAAGACACTCCCAGGTACTTAAGTTCCAAATATGAGTGGTCTGTGATGAGTGACTGTTGAGATGTAAGCATTTGAAAAACTTTTAACGCAGTATGACGGGAACGCACACACAAACGTGCATGCCGAGGTGACAACAATAGCTCTCCATGTACTTCATACTGGCAAGCTAAAACTAGCACAATTTTTCATCTTAAAATTTTCTTTTTTCTGTGGTAAAATTTACACTGTATTTGTATTGGCAGGTTTTCGTGATGGGATCAACATTTTGACCTTTAACCTTTTATACGACCTTGACCTTGGATGTACTGTCCTGGTAATTTCAAAATCAATCCAGAAATAAGCAAGTCATTGACCCTGTTTAAGTTTTGGACGGAAAAAGGAATGGACAGACAAAAACAGACAGGGGCAACACTATATGTCCTTCCACCATTTTTTGAATGGTGGGGGAATAAACCAGAGGACCAGTGGTCCTGTAAACGCTCACCTGACATCAACCCAGGGCTACCATTTGAACAAACTATGATAGGTTTTTTTTAAAAATCCGTCCAATAATGGTCCAAGTACCCAATTCTACTTGCCAAGTTTCAATGTCATTGGCCTTATGGTTCCAGAGAAGAAGAATTTGAAAGGTTTTTACTTTGTATGGGCATGGACGCCATCTTGGTCATGTGACCTGGACCGTATTAGCAGTTTTCATTAGTTCATCGCATAAAGGCTCCGTATCAAATTTTATTTCAGTTGGCCCAGTAGTTTCTGACATATGGAACCTGAGTGATCTTGGTCCCAGACCTTTCTTACCCATAAATCTTCATGTATTCAGTTACTTTACATGATCTACCAATTTTTGTGACACTGTCTTCAATGGTTTCATAAAAATCCATTATTTTCACTTTTTCCCATGCAAAAGCCTAAGTCGGCAAATTTGACATTGGCGTAAAATAGGTCACGGTCAATCCAGGATCACCATTTGATCAAATTATGATAGGCCTGAGTGCTATGTGCCAAGTTTCAAGGTCATTGGCCGTACGGTTCCGAAGAAGAATGTTAAAGGGTTTTTACCATATATGGGCATGGCCACCATCTTGGTCATGTGACCTGAACCATATCAGCAAATTTTCATTTGTTCATCACATAAAGGATCAATATCAAATTTCACTTGAATTGGTCCAGCAGTTTCTGAGAAAAAAATGTTTGAAATATGGTCCCAGATCACTGAATGACCTTGACCATTCTTACCTATACATCTTCATGTATTCAGTAACTTTACCTGATCTACAAATTTTGGTGAGACTTTCTTCAATGGTTTCCAAAAAATCCATTATTTTCACTTTTTCCCATGCAAAAGCCTAAGTTGACAAATTTGGTATTGCCGTAAAATAGGTCAAGGTCAACCCAGTGTCACCATTTGTACAAACTATGATGGGCCCGAGTACCATATGCTATACGCCAAGTTTTAAGGCCATTGGCGAAGAAGATTTTTAGAGAAGTTCTGGAGAAGAAGATTTATGAAGGCTTTTTACTATATATCTGCATGGCAGCCATCTTGGTCAGGTGATCTAGACCATATTGGCAACTTTTCATTTGTTCAACACACGAAGGCTCCATATTGAATTCCACTTCAATTGGCTCAGTAGTTTCTGAGAAAAAAAAATGTTTTTTTTTTGAAATATGGAACCTGAGTGACCTTGGTCTAAGGTCAATGAATGACCTTGACCTTTCTTACCTATAGATCTTCATGCATTCAGTTACTTTGCCTGATCTACCAATTTTGGTGACACTGTCTTCAATGGTTTTCTAAAAATCCATTATTTTCACTTTTTTCCCATGCAAAAGTCTTAGTCAGCAAATTTGACATTGCTGTAAAATAGGTCAATGTCAACCCAGGGTCACCATTTGTACAAACTATGATGGGCCTGAGTACCATATGCTACTTGCCAAGTTTCAAGGCCATTGGCCTTACGGTTCTGGAGAAGAAGAATTTTGAAATCTTTTAACCATATCTGGGCGTGGCCGCCATCTTGGTCACGTGATCTAGATGGTATTGGCAATTTTTCATTTGTTCAACTCACAAAGGCTCCATATTGAATTTCACTTCAATTGGCTTGGTAGTTTCTGAGAAAAAAATGTTTGAAATATAGAACCTGAATGACCTTGGTCTATGGTCAATGAATGACCTTGACCTTTCTAACCCATAGTTCTTCATGTTTTCAGTTATTTTAACTGATCAACAAATTCTGGTGACACTATCTTCAATGGTTTCCTAAAGATCCATTATTTTCACTTTTCTCCATGCAAAAGCCTAAGTCGGCAAACTTGACTTTGCTGTAAAATAGGTCAAGATCAACCCACGATCACCATTTGTACAAGCTCTGATGGGCCTGAGTACCATATGCTACATGCCGAATTTCAAGGCCACTGGCCTTACAGTTCTGGAGAAGATTTTTGAAGGCTTTTTTCCATATATGGGCATGGTGGCCATCTTGGTCATGTGATCCAGACCCCGCAAACAAACTTTAATTGCTGGTCAATAGGTCAAGGTCAGCCCAGGGTCACCATTTGTACAAACTATGATGGGCCCAAGTACCATATGCTACATGCCAAGTTTCAAGGCCATTGGCCTTACAGTTCTAGAGAAGAAGAATTTTGAAGGCTTTTTATCATATATAGGCGTGGCCGCCATCTTGGTCATGTGACCTAGACCATATTGGCAACTTTTCATTTGTTCAACTCACAAAGGCTCCATATCGAATTTCACTTCAATTGGTTTGGTAGTTTCTGAGAAAAAAAATGTTTGAAATCTTGAACCTGAATGACCTTGGTCTAAGGTCAATGAATGACCTTGACCTTTCTAACCCATAGATCTTCATGTATTCAATTACTTTACCTGATCTACAAATTTTGGTGACACTGTCTTCAATGGTTTCCTAAAAATCCATTATTTTCACTTTTCTCCATGCAAAAGCCTAAGTCGGCATATTTGACATTGCTGTAAAATAGGTCAAGGTCAACCCAGGGTCACCATTTGTACAAGCCATGATGGGCCCGAGTACCATATGCTACATGCCAAGTTTCAAGGCCATTGGCCTTACAGTTCTAGAGAAGAAGAATTTTGAAGGCTTTTTATCATATATGGGCGTGGCTGCCATCTTGGTCATGTGACCTAGACCATATGAGCAACTTTTCATTTGTTCAACTCACAAAGACTCCATATCGAATTTCACTTCAATTGGTTCGGTAGTTTCTGAGAAAAAAATGTTTGAAATCTGGAACCTGAATGACCTTGGTCTAAGGTCAATGAATGACCTTGACCTTTCTAACCCATAGATCTTCATGTATTCAATTACTTTACCTGATCTACAAATTTTGGTGACACTGTCTTCAATGGTTTCCTAAAAATCCATTATTTTCACTTTTCTCCATGCAAAAGCCTAAGTCGGCATATTTGACATTGCTGTAAAATAGGTCAAGGTCAACCCAGGGTCACCATTTGTACAAGCCATGATGGGCCAGAGTACCATATGCTACATGCCAAGTTTCAAGGCCATTGGCCTTATGGTTCTGGAGAAGAAGATTTTTGAAGGCTTTTTACCATATATGGGCATGGCGGCCATCTTGGTCATGTGATCCAGACCCCGCGAACAAACTTTCGTTCCCCCATCCCACTGAGGCTCCATATGAAATTTGGCTTTGATTGGCCCTGCAGTATAGGAGAAGAAGATCTTTGAAAATGGTGGACGGACGGACGGACGGACGGACGGACGGACGGACGGACGGACGACGGACCATGGCTATACTATAAGCTCACCTATGAGCCTAAAGGCTCAGGTGAGCTAAAAAAGGTTTGCTACAGGAGCAAACTTCAACAATGACAAATTTTTATAGAAAAATTAATACAGATGAAAATATCTGAATTTGAAAACAACATAGAGCCTGAAATGGCAGTTCATAATGAGTTGCCCCATCTAGATCTGAACTGTTTGCCCTCTAGTCTTTGAATTTTCAATATGATATTGCTTTGATGAAACGTTGTTTTAATGTTGCAGAAGCAGATTTTGTTATCAACTTTTTGTGCTTGAAGGGTTGAACTCTCAAGAGTATGTCAAGGTTTCGTTTCTAAGACAGGTATGGTAGTTGTCAGCCCCTTTCTCTGTCTGTCTTGGAGTTGGATTCTCTGGTTACCAGCCAACAGCTGCCAGTGTCATAGTTCTCCATGAAAACCTATAAAAAATGTTAAATGTATTATTAATGAGTATGGATATACCTTTATGTACCGGCCCCGATAGCTTAGTTGGTAGAGTGTCCGCTCCCGGGAACAGGAGGTCACGGGTTCGATCCCGGGCCGCGATATACCAAAGCTGTTAGAAATGGTACTAGCTGCTCCTCGCTTGGCACTCAGATTTACTGGGTAGAGCTAGGCCTGGTCGACCCAGTATCAGGATAATGTGACTGGGTGTGGTATCATGTAATGTGTCTGGGACATGATACTTCAGTGAAGCAGCACTATAAAAGTGAGCATTGAGCTCCCTGTCGCAACCAGACACCGTCGTGATATGACTGAAAAATTGTTGAAAGAACGTTAACCACGAATTCACACACACACATATACCTTTATGTTATTTTGCTTCTAAATATAAACGCGGCACAAGTTTTGGGATTTCCTGTTTGCAATCCTAACAAAGAAATGCTTCCAAGTGGTGGCAACACTTAAATAAAAAAACTTGCTCCCTTAAAGACTTAAGAGGCCTCAAGGGAACATGGTCTTTTAGAACAAATGCCAATGTAATGGGAGGCAAATTCTTGATAACATTAATCATCCCTGAAAGTACTCTCATTTATATGCATGTTATTTGCATGCATGCATGTATTTAGAAATCCTGAATTTAACCAAGTTGTTTTTTAAATACAGTACTAAAGTAGTTCTCACTGAAAATAAGGGAAATTCTTTTTGACACTATCTAACTCACTATCACAAAGTTCATGGAAAACAACTCTCTCACCCCTGTAGGAATTCTTTCTACTTGTAGCCTAATAGTGAATATATATTGAGACAGACATAAATGAGCAAACAGTGCAGTCCCAGATCCTTAGAACAGTCTTATCAGAGGTTACACTATCTGTCATTTGATCCCCATCTTTTGGCAAATACCTGGATTATAAAACCACACTCTTCCATTTCCGAGACAATAATCATAATTAATAGTTATTATTGTATTGTGTCCAAGTCTTAAGAATTTTTAAGAAAGTATAGAACTTTCTCAGCCCCCGCCCATCGGGGCTTGAAGAAATAGATGGGCTGCATGATGCCTCCACGCAGAGCTGAAACCGCCCCACACATGAGTACTGGTAAACAGCTTAAAGTCGGACCGTCCATGCTTATAAACCCTATTGGTTTCATTGGGTGGCAGGGCTTGAGATGTCATTTCATCTCAATGTCATGTCAAAGTCCTATAAAATTGGAAGCAACGTCTCCAAAATGACCTTTACAGTGTTGACGGGGAAGTTAAACCGCAAATCAATCAAACAAAATAAAACTTTCTGTATTTGTTCTTGACTATTTAGCTAACATTCTAAAGACTTACTAAAAGACTTGATCACAGACCGATGTGCTTTCAAGGTGCAGATCAGTGTTCCTTCATGGTGCACTTCCTCACTTATGTAGTAGGTCGAATTTTGAGCCACTGGACTGTCGGACACTGAAATGTTGATATCATATTATGGGTTATGTTCAAATGAAAGACTGAATACGTTAATTGCCCTCATTATTGGGATGTATGGATGACTTGTTATTTTACATTCTTTTCAACATTATTTTCGTCATACCAAGACGATCATAGGCTGATAATGAAATGTTGTGTGCAATGGAATCCAGTTGACGTTTAAGAAGATTTTGCATCAAGTGGGGTGAACTCAGGACTGCTAGATCAGTAGGCCAGCACTTAACCCACTGAGCTACCATGGTTCTGCCTCAACACTGGGAAGCTTTAATCCATTACTTCAACTTCCATTGTGGAAGTTTGAAAATACTTGAGGGTCACTGATGAGGCCTAATTGGCCGAAACTAGCTTGTCTGGCCCAGAAAACATGCACACTTCATATTTTCTGTGGTGTATCCCTTGCTTCCAAAGGATAACCCTTTTATAGAACATATTTAACTTCACTACAGTTGATGTCTGGGAATGTGTGGTCGCAGTAAACAGTCTTCCTGTCCTACATCATAGTGTAATTTGTATTTTCTTGTCCTTTGGGATCATTGATGCCATTGTGGAAGTTTGATAATACTTTAGGGACAATGATGAGGCCTAATTGGCCGAAACTAGCTAGTTTGGCCCAGAAAACATGCACACTTCATATTTTTCAGTTCTGCGGTGTATTCCTTGCTTCCAAAGGATAACCCTATTATAGAACATATTTAACGTCACTGCAGCTGATGTCTAGGAATGTGTGGCGGCTGTAAAAAGTCTCCCTGCCCTACATTATAGTGTAATTTGTATTTTCTTATCCTTTTGGATCATTGATTTCATTGTGGAAATTTGAAAATACTCGAGGGTCACTGATGAGACCTAATTGGCCGAAACTAGCTAGTCTAGCCCAGAAAACATGCACACTTCATATTCTCTAGTTCTGTGGTGTATTCCTTGCTTCCAAAGCATAACCCTTTTATAAAACGTATTTAACTTTTCCTTCAGAATTCACTTTAATAGAATGCTTCTAGAGAAATAGTCTCAACTAGTAAAGGAGCATGATTCAGATTTAGAGTCAAGCACACTTTGTCTTGATATGTGGATTCATTATAGTTTATACAGTCAATTATGGATATCTCAAAACCAAAGTATAGCTCAAACTACTGATTTCACAAGTACATTTTCTGGTCCATTTGAGATACCAGTAGTATAAGAGTACAGTTGAACTGTAATGACTAGAGGCCCAAGTGGGCCAGAATCACTCATCTGGATGAGGATGATCATATATATTACATTGTACCTTGGTTGCCATCTTGTCTTATCAGATCACATTGCTTTAATTTAAAATTTATCAGTTCTGAATCTGCATGCTGCCTTGATGCTTCTTATTAAGTTGCCAGCCTAGGTAGCTCAGTTGGATGCGCGTCTGACTGGTGATCAGGACGCAGGTTCGATTCCTGCCGGGGTCGGCAACATTCTTTCGTGGAGATTGATCATGAAATCTTTTATACGGCCATTTTCCCCCTTCCGCTGATTCAAGAAGGGCAGTTGTCAGTTTCTGGCAAAAGAATGTGCACTGTACTGGTTAACCGCTTACATATAATAAAAATCAAAAATGAGTTCCCCTAAGAGCAATGAAGAAAGAAAGAAGATGGGTCATACTACGTAGTTTCGGCTAATAAAGCCTCATCAGTGACCCTGTAATGATCCGGCAAAGAAAGCCAGAGGAAACATACCGCAATTTTGCAAATTTCGAACAGGCAGTCAATACAAAGACTGATATAAATCAAATTGGGGTCCAAAAATTAAAAACCTGTCTAGAATATAAGGCTAAACCAAAAATTTATTTCTGATTTCTCAGAATATTCACGCTGATCTCAAAGGACCAAAAGCAAAATATAAACTACACTATGGTTGATGTACGGGGAGACATTTTACGGCCGCCACACGGCACAACACCAGCTGCAGTGAAGGCAAATAAAAATCAAAAATGAGTTCCCCTAAGAGCAATGAAAACATTCATAAGAAAGAAGATGGGTCTGCCTGCCCAGGAAAGTGTGGATAGGTAAACTGACCGGCTCAAAAATGACCTAAAACAGTGTTGACTGGGCTGTTAAACTCCAAACCAACAACGACAACTTCTAATTAAGTTTCTGAACAGCTAAGTCTGATTTAGGATTTATGAAGAGATGATGTTGGTGCAGAGTTGAGGTGTATAGTTTGTAAGGGCAGAGCTATCGTTTGCAGCTGCTTTTGGCAGTAGATTTGGTTTGAAGGTTTTCAAAATGGCCTTCTTGCAGGCCATCCTGCATATCACAACAAAACAATTTTAGCAATTGTAGATTTCCATGTCACCCTGATGCCTCTCATTAAGTTCAATCCAACTTCTGACTTATAGTTTAGGAGATGTTATTTGAATAGTAAGGTAAATAATAAGGTTCTATCTGGTACACATACCTTTACCCGAGTCTTTAACATAAACAAATTCTAAGTCACTGACCTTGACCTTGAGGTCATGGGCAGGGGTGGGAGTACTGCTGAATAAAACTTTGGACATATATCTGTCGTCATACCAAATATGAACCAAATCCAACTCATGGGTTGGAAAATATGAGTTCATGTTCTATCTGGCCTTAACCTGAGTTTAACATGATTTGTCAGCCCCCACCCATCGGGGCTTGAAGAAATAGATGGGCTGCATGATGCTTCCACGCAGAGCTGAAACTGGCCCGCACACGAGTACTGGTAAACCGCTTAGAGGAACTAAGCCTGCCCAGGCAAAGCCATGCGAGTCGGCCCGTCCATGCTTATTAATCCTGTTGGTTTCATTGGGCGGCTACCGTGTGAAATGTGTAATGCAATCGTTATTTTTTCTACCTGAATTCGCCTATCAGAGTACACCAGGCCCCGTTTCTTAATCGGTGGCATCTGACGGGCAAACAGACCTGGTTTCGCCTTCTAAAAACATTCTATCGTGTTTTCTTAGAGGATCTAAGCCTGTCCAGGTCAGACCGTCCATGGTTATAAACCCTATTGGTTTCATTGGGCGGTAGGGCTTGAGATGCCATTTCATCTTAAAGTCTGGTCGAAGTCCCACAAAATTGGAAGCAACGTCTCCAAATGACCTTTACGGTGTTGACTGCGATGTTAAACTTCAAATCAAACAAACAAACAAACATGATTTGTGTGTGAGTATGTACACATACTAGTACAGATAGAGGTTCGAATGCACAGAAAACTATATCCTCCAGGCATCATCCTATGAGGGGGAGTAATAATAAAGAGTCTATCTACCAGATAAAATTGGTTGGTGTCCCTAAATGTGTCTTATCACATGGAATAAGAATAAATATGGTTTATGAATGTGGATCTGAATGGTTTCTGAGATATAGGGCGGCACAAATTGGGGGACCCTGCCATTTTTTATTATTCCCCATTATAAGTCTATGGAAATCACCCGGTAAACAACAAAGAGCAAGTCTAAAAATAGAATGCTGTGTTCCATAAGATTTAACAGCTTGTGAAACTTACTTAACAAGGTAAAAGCCGGTATCATACATTGCCGACAAAAGGCACCTATGGCCGTCAGCCAGGCTGTTGACGAGAGTCCCCTATGGCAGTGAAGGGCTTAACAATACATACTCTTAGGTAGCTGATGGCCTATTCACAAATCAGATTTCCTGCAATGCCATCTATTTGCAGCAGCAAATTGTTTTCCTTAGTGCTTGTTATTTGTTTGCCAATCAGAAGATACATTGCTATGTAAGGTTGTCCCACAACTTAAATGTAAAAAAAATCAAAGTACTGAAAGTACTGAGGAAAGTTGATTTATGATGAATACTTATTATGATAACAATGTCAGTCGTAGATCAAGCTGTTGTCTTGATATTTTGTTAACAAGGTCCCAGAGGGTTAAAAAAATTTGACGAAGAAAAAAATGATTCATCGATTGTTTAGAGTTTGAATGGAAGTGTAGAAAAAGAAGAAACAACAACAACCCCACCCCTCCCCCACCTACCGTTACCTGCTGCAAGGACAACAGGCCTTGCCCAAATGTAAGTCAATATCAGCTGGACTCCCCAATGACACAAGATACACATCACCTTTGCCTTATCCAACCAACCCCACGAAAAACGGAAGAAAGGCCTCGATAGCGCAGTGGTTAGTGCGCTCGACTTATGATCGAGAGGTTGTGCGTTCGAATCCGGCCACCGGTATCGAGGTGTGTCCTTGGGCAAGACACGTAATGACACTGCCCCACTCCACCCAGGTGTAAATGGGTAGCAGTGGTGTAAAAGCCACTGCCTCTCTCTCGCGCGCGTGTGAAAACACCTGGAATGAGTGTTCGAGAGCGATTCAATAAGCTTGAAGCTTTCATCGCAATCGAACTAAAATAAATTAGTATAAACTAAACGGAAGAAAGGAAGAAATATAAATGTGTCTGCTAATTTCTTCATGGTAAAACCATAAATTTATAGATTAGCTGAGTGAGTGTTTGAGTTTTACGTTCCACCAACAGCTATAGGGACATACGGAGAAAGGACCTCGGTTTAAAAGACTCATCCGAAAGTCTGGAGAAGCCTGGGATCGATCCTGCGACCCCTAGTTTACAAGGCGAGTAGCGAAACCACTACACCACAGAGGCTTGTACATTCTGTGCTTGTCTCATCTGCTAATAATCTTACAGAGAAGTTCTCCTAGCGGATACATGACATCTTAGCAACGTCGCATCAACATCGCGTTGATACGAAGAGGCACATACGTTGTGCAGACGCTCGGAGCTATATTCATTTTTAAACCATTTCATTTAGACATTATAACCCTGATCAGACGCCACCTTTAGCGAACTTCGACTACCCAAGGCGAACTAAAATACGTTTATTCCAACCTGTACGGAACCATTAACCCATAAATGCCAAGTGTTTCAATACTTTGCCATTCGGCAACAGTTAAGACAGATTAGAGGCCACAGAATGTAACGTCTGATTGGAGTCTTCACTAATTGCTTAAAGTACGGAACTTGATTTAAAACTCACAGCTTAAAGCCTTAAATGACACATATTTTGTAATAAGAGCTCTCGAAAGCAGGTAAATAACTGTATTCGATGTCGGTCAGTGTGTGTGTGTGAATTCGGGTTTAACGTCGCTTTCAACAATTTTTCAGTCATATCACGACGGTGTCTGGTTGCGACAGGGAGCTCAATGCTCACATTTATAGTGCTGCCTCACTGAAGTATCATGACCCAGACACATTACATGATACCACACCCAGTCACATTATCCTGACACTGGATCGACCAGTCCTAGCTCTACCCCGTAAATCTGAGTGCCAGACGAGGAGCAGCTAGTACCATTTTTAACGACTTTGGTATGTCGCGGCCAGGGGTCGAACCCCAGACCTCCCGTTCCCCGGAGCGGACACTCTACCAACTGAGCTATCGGGGCCGGTAAATGTCGGTCAGTAAAGGGTTGTATAGTCACAGAGAAGCCAGCTTACCCCTTTAACCCTGTAGACCGGTGCAGACGCCGAGGTAGAAATACACTGTATCTATGCAAACCTTGCAGATCCTGATAAGACGGCACATTGCTAGCACGTCTCACCAGAACCTACCTTAACACTGTTTGCCATCATGCCAATGAACTACTCAGAAATCCATTTCGTTAAGAATGTATTTAAAGAGAGAAGAGTTGTGTTCAGAAACCCAGGGATGAAAGAGTAAATTCTCAAACCAGTTGCATAAACGCGTAGAAAATTAGTCCCAGAGTATTGTTTTCTTTTCAGAATTAGTCTTTCTGTGCCAATTTATATTCAATCCGTATAAAGTCTCGAAATATGAAATATTTTGAAAGACGTTCCATGCCTGCAAAATTAATTTTCAATAGTTCATTTGGACTATTTTATGCAGCGAACGAACAGCGGAAGTGGAATAACGCGGTCCAGTACCGGAAGTAGAAATGTAATGACAAAGAAACTTGATTTTAAAAATCAACTTTCAAAAAACACTGAGTGATTAAATACTGAACACAACTCTAACAATCGACCTTAAGTTACTGAAGGACAAATCTGTATTAATGCTGTTGTTCATGTAACTAATGGTTATAAATAGAAAATAGTCAGACTACTTTTATTGATGGTACCTGTTATGTCGGGCCCCGCCCATCAGGTTGAAGAAATAGATAGGCTGCACGATGCTTCCACGCAGAGCTTAAACCGACCCGCACACAAGTACTGGTAAAGCGCTTAGAGGATCTGAGCCTGCCCAGGCAAAGTGGTGCGAGTCGGCCCGTCCATGCTTATAAACCCTAATGGTTTCATTGGGCAGCAGGGCTTGAGATGTCATTTCATCTCAATGTCGGGTAAAGTCCCACAAAATTGGAAGCAACGTCTCCAAAATGACCTTTACAGTGTTTACCGGAACGTTAAACCTTATATCAAACAAACAAAAAACCTGTTATGTCAGAGAGTTGTGTTAGAGAGCTATCTATGGAATCTGGTTGGGTTTGCCAAACACTGAATACACAGATCAGGTGCCGGGGAATGCGGTTTCCACTCAGCCGGCTGCTCAGGACAACACTATTTGTTTAAAGAATCTGGTTAGCAATTAACACCTCCCAGTGAAAGTATATCAGCTAAAATCAGTCCAATATTTTAACTCACAGCAGGTTTATCTGTATGTTCCGCTGAAACTCAATGAGATAGCAGCCTTTGACACCATACATGTTAACTTCTATGCAAGCATGTATATTAGTTCATTGTTTAACCTACCATTTATGCCATATTTTTATGTTTAACCCATGTCTTGCTGAACCAGGATATACTCCGCCTTTCTAAACAGTGTGGATCCAGATAGAAGCCATCTGCTAAGGATCTACACTGTGTGTGATTCTGTTTGACAGTTTGAATGAATACATAAAATACCAAGTACATGACTGCATTAATGCATCACAATAACAAATCAGAAGCAAAGGCAGTGATCTGTAGAATGAACACCCTTTTAAACCCCACTTTACATAGGTAAAAGTCGGAAGAGTAGGTGATGTCATTATTTAATTTATTAGCAACATCTTTTTATTGGAATATTTCTTTATTTTCTTATTGTGATTTTTTTCCTGTGACCTTTTTCTGTGACTATTTCCGTGACTTTTTCTGCACGCCGAAAGTACAGAGAGACAAAGTGAACATAATATATAATCTTGGCTTGCGAAGATGAGTAAATTCGTACTTTATTCCCTGATCAAATCCATTTTTAATGGCAGATTCAATCTGTCATTTCTAGCTATCCTGCGTGTTGTAAAGTAGTTCCGGCTTTCTTACGACTTTCTTCCAGCTTTGACCGCCAAAGAAATATGAGTCCGCACAAACTGTAGTCCGGTTTGGGGCAGTTATCAAAATTGTACATCCTTTAATCGCAATACAAACTTTTGAAGCAAACGACTTGACGACTTTATCTTACCTTCAAGAGAATAGATTCAGCATTTCATATGAATCAGCTGCATCATGCGAGACTGTATACCCAGATCAAAGCGGCGTCTGCTCGGACGTCTGCTCAGGTTTTACACTGTTTTCTAACAGTGCTGTCAATATTTAATCCTTATAGACCAGCCGGTCAGCTGCAGACCAGAATATTAATGGGTTTTCGTACATTCGAGGTCAAATCTAGGTCAGTAACAACTAGGTGTATATCAGACTTTGCGAGAAAGGCTGTCCCTTTCAACCCTGGAATATGGTACAGATACCTATGCAAACAGTGTAGGTCCTGTGATATAATTATAGGTGCCATATTTAGCAGAATGGACGAGCCCAACTTCAGTGATGGAAGAGTACACTCCAGAAACTCAAGGCAGTGAATAAATCAAAGCACTGACACCAATCATGCCGATTGTCTCTAAATGCAGGCTGGTCATGAACGAGGACTTGGAATGATCCGTTTTAACTTAAGATGTTAGTAACTGATGCAAAAAATGTAGAACAAGATCAGCACCGTGTTCTGTGGCGTTTGATCTTAGTCTTCATTGTTTGCCAGATCGAACATTTGATTCAAGTGCAGATAACACTTACATGTACCCAACACTAACAAACGACCCGGCTATGTTTGGGTTGTTTGTTTGGCATTCGACCCAAAGTTAGCAATAAGAAAAGCGATTCAGAGCTAACGTCTATTGACTATCTCGAAATAACCTTTTTCTTGCAGAAAACAGCCGCAGTGAGATCAGGGTATTCCATAAGACTGAAGAGGGTCATCCTGAAATCATAGGGTGAGCTTGGCAAACAGTGTAGACCAAGTTCGAACGCTGCAGAATGCGCTTCTTATCAAAATCTTCACTATTTGTTTGGAATTGCAGAGTTAAATTAAACAGTTTAAATCTCAGCCCAGGACTTTTACCACAACCTAAATCCCACCAACACTTTCTATGCTTTGATTCTGAAACCAAACGATTGCATGATTACAATACGCTTATGCACCATGCCCTTAAGCTAAAAAGGTTAAATAAATCAACCGTGACGTATGGTTACCAGCCTGGCCACGATCCTGTGTTTTGTTTTGTTTGATTTGAGGTTGAACGTCCCCGTCAACACTGTATAGGTCATTTTGGAGACGTTGCTTCCAATTTTTGGGACTTTTACCCGACACTGAGATGAAATGACATCTCAAGCCCTGCCCCCAATGAAACCAGTAGGGTTTATATGCATGGAGGCTTTGCACCCCTTTGCCTGGGCAGGCTTAGATCCTCTAAGCAGATTACCAGTACTCGTGTGCGGGTTGGTTTCAGCTCTGCGTGGAAGCATCATGCAGCCCATCTATTTCTTTAAGCCCCGATGAGCGGGGGCCAACGATCCTGTGTATCACCTTCACACCAGCGCTGATAGAAACCACATGTTCAGGATCAAACTTTTGATGTGTGATGTAAGGTCGTGCCTAGAAAAGAAGAAATTGTATTTTGTTCTCAAAAAGCATCATGTGAGAATGTATTGCAACATTTTTCATTAAACCCTGGACAGTTTGAGTGAGTGAGTGAGTGTTTGTGTTTTACGTCCCACCAACAGCTAAGGTCATACGGAGACGATACCTCGGTTTAAAGACTCATACGAAAGCCTGGAGAAGTTCGGGATCGATCTTGCGATCCCTGGTTTACAAGGCGAGTAGCATAACCACTACATCACGGAGGCTTCTAATGGACAGTTAGAAGCTGGTCGTAAAGCGGATGGCGTTGACTCTGATTTGGGGCGCCACATGTGTGTTATCTAAAGGCCTGTTGGAGTGACATCTTACTATCAACAGACCAAGCTAAACGTCGACGTAGCGGAAGAGCGACGTCATCCGACAGACACATATGCGAAGCAGATTTCCGCTGGCATATGCTACACTGTACCTGTAGATAAACTAAGGGTTTCAACTACCGACTAATAAGCACTGACACTGTACGTCGCCCTTATGCGATGCACTTTTGAGAGCTAGACGTCCCTGTCGTGACCAAAATTAATATGTCGACACAGTACGGAACACTTATGCTGGTGCCTGAAATACGTACATGTATATTGGCGTCTAAGCGACTCGCGTAATATGCGTTTCAGTGACACATCGCACTTCAGCGTGACACACGCTGATTGTCGTTTCGGGATGTTTCGACATATGTGTAAGGTATGCCAAGGCGACGCGTGCGTAATAGAGCATGACATATCGGATGGAATAAGCTAAATTGTATGTCGAGCTATTGCATGTAGCTAGCGACATTAAGAACATTCAAGATCATGGCTGAGACGTTAACTGAACAGCGAGACGTTACATCAATCAAATGCGTCGGCCTCACGTGGTTCCATTTATTTGTTTAAGCTCAGAATCCAGGATATCTAATCCAGCAGGATTGCGGGTGGGATTATAGTGCTGTTCTTACTCAAAAGTGTCTTCAAGCCAATGGAATTCATGTACTGGACTGACCAGCCCTTCTCCTCCGATCTCTTTCCCATAGAGTATCTTTTTGGGGGAGGTATCCACAATTGACCAGACAAAAATGTTACTTATTGACAGTAGCATTGTTAAAACTTGAATTTTAATGTTTGGTTTTGAAAATGTAAATAGTTTCTTTCCAAAATTTGAAACATCGAATGGCATTTCATAATACCATCGGTGTATAGACATCTGCAAACATATCATACAATGGAATTTGCAGAACTACTTTTCTAAATTTTAAGATCTTTTAGAAAGGTTGTCTGTAAGTTTTCACAGTGTGTTGATTTTGTCATAGAATCTGTCATTTCAGTGCCTTTGGCGCTTTGATTAACATACTAACCTCCTGTGATCCCCACTGGAATCGGCTGTATCAGCTTGTTAGTGCAGAGCAATTAGGGCTGAAGCACTGCATCTCCTTTGTGTTGCCCACATCAAATTGGTATTCTTCTACAATAGTTTGGCATCTTGAACCATTGTTACTTTACCCTTGAAGAAAAATATTAAACAGATTAAATCTCTTGCTTTCTCCTAGAGTTCTTGCAAACTTGTGTATTTCCTAGTCTATCATCAATTTTAAGTGTATAAGGTACTGATGCAATTTTACAGGTAACAAATTTATGAAAACTGGTAAGTAACATGAAAATAAAACACTGTTCAGTACTTTCTCTTAACTTTGTCCTTTGGCAAAGAAAAACTTTTTATTGTTATTCAGTTACTTAATACTTCATACATAATGTCCAAAAATCGAATGAGGATAAGTTTAATAACACTTTGTTATTAGTAAGTAAAGTTATGATGTCATCAATTTCTATTAAATCTAGAATGGTTGTCTGGGGACAACTTGTCAAGCCCACTGTTTGCTTAAATGACCTATAGACATGTGAAGAACTGATTCCTTCAATTATTATACAAACACCACTCGAACAAAACCATGCTTAGACAGCAATTTCTTTTTTTGTAATATTTATGAACCAAAAATTTCAATTTACAATATTTACTCTTGAGTCAATGATCATTTCATTGTCTGACCTTCAAGTGTGAATTTGACTCCAACTTACCTGAGCATATGTTTCAAATGAACAACCGTGCCAAATAATTTTTAAATCCATGCATAAATGTAGAAGTTATGGCCCGACAAGCTCAATTTACGACCATTTTATCAGTTGACCTTCAGGTGACCTTGACCTATAACCTACATGAACAAATGTTTCTAAAAAGTAAGCAACTGTGCCAGATTATTTTGAAATCCATGCATAAATGTAGAGGTTCTGGCCTGGTCAAGCTAAATTTTAAATGACAATTTTATCATCTGACCTTCAGTGTAACCTTGGCCTTCATCAACCCTGAAGAAATGTTTCAAATGAACATGTGTGCCAAATTATTTTTAAATCCAAGCATAAATGTAGAAGTTATGGCCTAGACAAGCTCAACTAATTACCATTATATAATCTGACTCATAACTGTGACCTTGACCTTCAGCCTACCTGATTAAATGTTTTAAATGGCACTGCTACTTCTCAAGGAGAACAACTGTGCCAAATTATTTTGAATTCCATACACAAATGTAGATCTTATGGCCGGGACACACTCTAAATATTATTTCATTATTCATAACAATCATTTTATTATTTGACCTTCAACTGTGGCCTTAACCTTCAACCTGCTGATTAAATGTTTCAAACGGCTCTGCTACTCCTCAAGGAGAACAACTGTGACAAATTATTTGGAAATCCATGCATGAATGTACAACTTATGGCCTGGACATGCTCAAATTATTATTTATTTTACCATTTACAGCCATTTCATCATTTGAACTTCAAGTGTGACCTTGAGGTTCAACCTACACGTACCTGAACAAATGTTTCAAATGGCACTGCTCTGAGTGAGTCAGACTGTCCAGTGCATATAGGCCTTCTGGTTTCATTGAGCAGAAGGGCTCGAGATGTCATTTCATCTCAATGTTGGAAAAAAGTCCCAACATCTCCAAAATGACCTAAAGACAAAAGTGTTAACGGGGATGTTAAAACTCAATTCAAACAAACAAACAAACATATGGCACTGTTACTCCTCAAGGAGAACAACTGCTCCAAATTATTTTGAAATCCATTCATGAATGCAGAAGCTATTGTCCGCAAGCTCCATTTATGACCATTTATCCTTTGACCTTCAAGTTAAGACCTTGACCTACAACCTACCTAAATAAATGTTTCAAATGGCACTTCTACTCATCAAGGAGAACAAAACCCAAACTATAACTGACTATAGCGCTATCAGAAAGAGAAGCACTTTTTTATGATCAAGAATATGATATACGAGAAGCACTTTTTTATGATCAAGAATATGATATGAAAAATAATCAACCATACTAACATCAAATAGCAACAGTGATAATGAAGGAACAGCAGCAAACTGTATAAGGAGTTGCATTGACAATATACACTTTAATAAATATTGCAAATATTGCCAAGAGTTCTATATAAAGTGACACAAATTATTATGACATCTCGCCTCATAACTTGCTTTACATTTGTTTAAAGGTTTGTGAAAATATCGGAAATGGTTTCTTAGTTATGGAGTGGAAACAAATTACTAAGTACTGTACTGAGTTTATTCCAAGTTCAAAGGGCAATAACTCCAAAATTAAGCAAACCAGAGTAACGGTTCTTCTGCTCTGCACCTCGACTCATCGTGCTTTACATTTACAGATGCGTGAAAATATCTGAAATATTTTCAGAGTTATGGAACGGACACAAATTTTAATATTACTGTACTGGGTTTATTCGGAGTGCCATTTTTCAATGTTCAAAGGGCAATAATTCCTAAAGTAGGCAATCCAGAGTTATGGTTCATGCACTATGCAAATCATCTCATAGAGCTTTACATTTGTGTGAAGTTTTATGTAAATACCTCAAAAGGTTTTTGATGACAAGGTTAAAATTGCCATTTTTCAATGTTCAAAGGGCAATAACTCCAAAAGTTATGGTTCATGCACTCTGCACGTTGTCTCAAAGTGCTTTACATTTGTGTGAAGTTTCATGAAAATACCTCAAACGGTTTTTGAGTTATCATGAATAACGGCATTACAGTTGGCATTTTTCAATGTTCAAAGGACAATAACTCCAAAAGTAGGCAATCCAGAGTTATGCTTCCAAAGGATAACCCTTTTAGAACATATTATGGTTTTACACTCTGCACATCGTCTTATAGCGCTTTACATTTGTGTGAAGTTTCATGAAAATACCTCGAACGGTTTTTGATGACATGGTTAAAATTGCCATTTTTCACTGTTCAAAGGGCAATAACTCCAAAAGTAGGCAATCCAGAGTTATGTTTCATGCACTCTGCACATCGTCTCATAGTGCTTTACATTAGTGTGAAGTTTCATGAAAATACCTCAAATGGTTTTTTAGTTATGATGAATAACGAATTACTGAATCAAAGAAGGGCAAGGCAAATCCAATATAGCCCCCACTTTTTTAAAGCAGGGCTATAATTATTTCGAAATCCATACATTATGTAGAAAATTCAGACAGACACACAATTCATGTACAATGCACACATGCACATACACCAAACTCAAAATGTAAAAACTATGTCTTGCTCATCACAAGCAGGCTCGACAAAAGTGTGAACTTTTATGGCAATAAAATCTTACTACAAATAGTCATATATGACAACTGCATATTTCTCTTGAAGTCACTTCATTTGAAATTTATGAAACTTTTCAAAGGTTTTGTCTTTTTAATTTCATATGAAATGCCCACTCATGTAAGATCCTTCTTTTTTCAGAACAGAAGTACATGTACATAAACACCGTTCAAGCACATCAGAGTTGTGCATGGCATTAGGGTCTATACCAATTGTCAGTCAGCCATCCGTTGAATTACCTATTGTGTTTAAATACTGGAACACTATAATCCATTATTTTTTATTTGGAATAAATTGAAAATTAAGGGTTTAGGTGTCCCAATGGTATGTTATGCTACAGTACCTCTTCTATTTCCTTTGAAAGGCCAGCAAGCAACGGTTCAACTGTCATCTGCAGTCAGCAATGCTTCTTGTCTGACTTAGCAACACAGATTCTGTCAGAAGTCTCACTAACTGTCTCTAGGTAGCTCATAACTGGTCCAGAGTTCTAAAATAATTAAATACATGTATACAGTGTTATGCACATAGCAATACTTTGCATTTCTAGCAACTATGATCTGCTATGATCTAACATACTAAACTGATGGCTCTAGAGCAGAAAATAATTGCAACACCTACAGGGTTTTCATTAAGAGGCGGCAGGAGGCCAAAATGACTGCCTCAATTTATTTTCTGGTCACGTCAAATGTTTTTGTTTTTTTTTAATTTAAGTCTTAAGAAATTTTAGAAATTTGCCGCCTCAAACTGGTGAATGGCCTCTTAAGGAAAATCTGATGGAAAACCCTGCACACAGGCTCACCAGAGTCCAGTTCCAAATTACCACCGCTTGTTTTTTGGACTGGCATGGTGATTCATGAATGTTAGATTTAAAGTTACCAAATTTGTTGACATTTTCATACAAACCATGAACTATCAATTTCCCAAACCATGAATGCTAGTTGCTACAAATCAAATTTGAGCCCAACTAGGCCAGTGGCTTTAATTTAAGTTTGAAGGTGTTATTTGAAATATTTCATAGACAACAAACAATGATGGACAACTGAGTCTCGTATAAGCTTTCCTAAAGCCTTTGGCTCTGGTGAGTAAGAAGCATAAAAACTGTACGATGAAATTTTTTTAACCCATTTAGGGGGGGGGGGGGGGGGCAACCCCTAAATGGGTACCTCGGCAAACAGTGCAGGCCCAGATCAGATGCTACAGAACACAGCCGCAGAACACGGCATCTGATCAGCGCCTCAATATTAGCTAACAGAATTTTTCATAGAAAATAGAATAAGGACAAAAATAGAAAATGTGTAAATACGACACAAATGCCCCTGCCTAGGGGCCCGCTTCAACCTGAAAAAATCATGTTGCGATAACAGCTGTCATTGGACAGCATAACTCATCTGGAAATGTGTGCTTTAGGTCATTGGCATAGGTGGGCAGGTATTGCCGATTCAGCCTTTGAAAAATATTCATGAGCAATTAAAACTTTAACACAAAAATTTTTTAAGTCTGTGACCTTGACCTTCAAGTCATGGGGCAAGGGCAGGGTAATGGCTGAAAGACACTTTTAACCTGTATCTACCATCATTCCAAATATGAAGCAAATCCATTATATGGTTGGGAAAGAATGAGCTCTAAAAATCTTTAACATCAAAAATTTCTGAGTCTGTGACCTTGACCTTGATATCAGGGGGCTGTCGTATGGCTGAATAAAACTTTGGACCAGTAACTATCACCATACCAAATATGAAGCAAATCCATTTAATATGGTTTGGAAAATATGAGCTCTTAACGTACTTAAAATTTAACAAGAAATTCAGTGAACCCGAAGAATGCTTCCCGAAGATGTGCAGTAGGATATGTGTGTGTGTGTGTGTGTGAATTCGGGTTTAACGTCGCTTTCAACAATTTTTCAGTCATATCACGACGGTGTCTGGTTGTGACAGGGAGCTCAATGCTCACTTTTATAGTGCTGCC
This sequence comes from Lucinisca nassula, assembly GCA_963580285.1. Taxonomy (NCBI): domain Eukaryota; kingdom Metazoa; phylum Mollusca; class Bivalvia; order Lucinida; family Lucinidae; genus Lucinisca; species Lucinisca nassula. The sequence continues at coordinate 97,001,148 of OY757012.1, forward strand.
TCACTGAACTATCATGTCCTAGACACATTACATGATACCACACCCAGTCACATTATCCTGAGACTGGGTCTACCAGACTACCGGTCCTAGCTCTACCCCGTAAAACTGAGTGCCAAGCGAGGAGCAGCTAGTACCATTCTTAACAACTTTGGTATGTCACGGCCCGGGATTGAACCCGTGACCTCCCCTTCCCTGGAGCAGACACTCTACCAACTGAGCAATCTGGGCCGGTATCTTTCATTGTATAAAGTTTCACTTACTTCCTTTCTGTATGCTCCGGGCAAGCTTTTAATTAGGGAAGTAACACCATAAATACTGGTGACCGGGTTATGGTTCTTGTATTCTCTGATTCCCCTCATCGCCCTCTATCAGTATATCAAGTTTCACTTAAATACCTTTAATACTTTAAGAGATAAAGAGTATTAGGGACGGACAGGCGGTCGGACAGACATACAAAGCGGCGAGCATAAAAATTTCTATGTCTATGACCTTGACCTTGAGGTCACGTGCATACATTGTAGGTAGGGTATTGCTGTATGTCATGTTGGACCTGTATCTATTATAATACCAAATATAAACCCAATCCATCATATGAACTCTTAAAAAAATAATGTTAAAGATTTCTAAGTCTGTGACCTTGACCTTGAAGTCATAGGCATGGGTGGGGGTATTACTGACTAAAATTTCGGACCTGTATCTATTAGCAAACCAAATATGAACCAAATGAATCATAAAAATTTGCCGGCCTCAGGCTCAGTCAGATGCGTGTCTTACTGGTGATCAGATGGACGCGGGTTCGACTCCCGCAGGGGTCGGCAACATTCTTTCGTGGAGATTGATCATGAAATCTCATTCTCTCCCTTCCGCTGATTCAAGAAAGGCAGTTGTCAGTTTCTGGCGAAAGAATGTGCACTGTACTGGTTAACCGCTTACGTATAAGCCTGCTCAGGAAAGTGTTGATAGGTAAACTGACCGGCTCAAAAATGACATAAATAGTGTTGACTGGGCCATTAAACTCCAATACAAACAAACAAAACATCATAAAAGTTTAGGTTCTCCCTGGTACAAATACCTTTACCCGAGTCTAAACATAAAAAAAAAATCAAAGTCTGTGAATTTGACCTTGAGGTCATGGGTTTGGGTGGGGGATATTGCTGAATAAAACATTGGACCTATATCTATCATAATATCAAATATGAACCAAATTCATCACATGGTGTGGAAAATATGAGCTCAAGTTTTACCTAGTACAAATACCTTAACCTGTGTCTTAAACATTTAAAATTTCTAAGTCTGTGACCTTGACATTGAGGTCATGTGTATGGCTGGAGGTAGTGCTGAATAAAACGTTGGACCTATATCTATCATCATACTAAATATGAACCAAGTCCATCACATGGTTTGGAAAATATAATATCTTCAAAATTCACGCTCTACCTGGTACAAAAACCTTAACCTGAGTCTAACAAGAGTACGTACGTACACACTTTCGTACAGAAGGACGTATATTCGGACTCATGCATGCATGTACCCATGAACCCACGTACGGAAAACCGAAAAACTACATGTATATGCCCCCAACATCATCCGATGCGGGGAGCATAAAAAACTATATGCCCCGGTATCTTCTGATGTTGGGGCATAAAAACAGGCATACCACCCAGTATATGACAAGTAGGCTTGTCCCAGATATAGCAATCAAAGAGTCCATTAGTATACAATGGGATAAAGTCTTAGCCTAGTGAGCTCTGACTCTTAATCATTAGGTCTTTCACTGTTGTGGTTCTAGCCTCGCTTCAGTCATATGTGAGACACAAATTTAGGTTCTGCATCAGGTCAGGTGGTTTTTCTTTGGATCCTCCGGTTGTTGCCCACTCTGTGGCCTAGTGGATAAGAGTGCTGACTCTTAATCATTAGTTTAGTCTCACCGAGCCTGGCTAGGGTCACAGACGAGATGCCAAGTTCTGCAATGGAATGTCAGGTGGATTTTCTCTGGGTTGTCCTGTTTTCGCCCAACTCTGATTAACGATTGGCTTGATATTAGTAGTGAAATAATCTTAAGGGGGCTGTAAAACCAAAGCCAAAAAAAAAGGTTTAGCCTTATAGAGCAATATGATTTCTAAAGAGATTATTTAAGTATATTTTCCATTTATTTTTGTGGCAATATTTGCCCATTCTCCATCTTATCACATGGGAAAAGTTTTAACAGGAATCCTAAATAGCTCTGTTAAGTAGAGGAACGATAGAGTGAAAGTGGACAAAATACTTTCCACTTTAGCTATTCTGTTATACAAATCTCTAGACATTTGGTGTTTGATAGTGTAGGCTCTGATGAAACAGGATGAAAGCAAGGGTTGTTTAAAGCTTAGTTATGATCTGGGCCCTGCCCTCTGGGCTTTGTCTGAGGAAGGTGGGTGCAGTTACATGTAGGAGCTGACCAAAAGAGATAAAATCTAAAAAAATAACCATCCTGGAAACCATCAACAATGTGTATAGTATTTCATTCAATCCCTATTTCCAAAACTAGATTGGTTGCCCAGGTACAACATGTCAAGCCCGCTGTCTGCTTTAGAACCTATAGACATGTGAAGAACTGATTCACTCATTTATTAGACAGAAGAGGAGCCCCGGTAACTCAGTGGGTTAAGCGCGGGCCTACTCATCTAATGGTCCAGAGTTTGATCCACACTCCAGGCAAAATCTTCTAAACTGTAAACGGAGTTCCACTGCACACAGCCTTTCACTATCAATCTCCCATCATCATGATATGACTGTTGAAAAGGACATAAAATCACGAGTCATCCATCCATCTATCATACAGAAGCCATGCAAACAACATCATGCTTACAGACAGCAAACTTTTTTAATATTTATGAGCCAAAAATTTCAATTTACACAAGCAAATGACCATTTTATTGCCTGACCTTCATGTGTGACCTTGACCTTCTACTTACCTGAACAAACGTTTAAAATAAACAATTTTGCCAGATTATTTTGAAATCCATGCATTAAATTAATGTAGAAGTTCTGACCATTTGATCAACTGAATTTCAAGTGTGACCTTGACCATCAACATATATATGTACTTGAACAAATTATACTTGTCAAGGAGAACAACTGTGCACAATTACATGTATTTTGAAAAAAATCTATGAATAAATGTAGCTCAGTTATGGCCCTGACACAATCTCAATTTATGACTATTTTATCATTTGACCTTCAAGTGTGACCTTGACATTCAACTTACCAAAACAGATCTTTCAAATGGCATTCTAATCCTCAAGGAAACCAAATGCACCAAACTATTTTGAAATCCATGCATAAATGTAGAAGTTATGACCTGAAAACCTCAGTTCATGACCATTTCATCATTTGACCTTCAAGTGTGACCTTGACCTTCAACCCTCATGTACCCACTCAACTGTTTCAAATGGCACTGCCAGTATACTCCTCAAGTAAAAACAACTGTGCCATTTTTTTTAAATCCATGAATAAACAAGAGGCCCATGGGCCACTACGCTCACCAGAGCTCAGGGGAGGCACTGGCTGCTGGTAGTCATGTATTTTAACAAGAATATATATGGTTATGGGGTGGGGACCTATTAGGTTTCCGAGATATCAGGACTTTTATGAAGTGAAGAGGGTGTGGCAAGGCCCAGACGCATCCCTTGGCCCCCAGGTTGTTGTCACTGAATGCGTCTTATCATAAGGAGCAATAATATATATGGTTTTGGGGTGGGGATCTGAATGGTTTCTGAGATATATGGCCTTTTATGAAGTCGAGGGGGTGGGGCAGGGCCACAGTTAAGGCTGGCACGATTAATCAGATAATTGATTAATTGATCAATAAATTCCACAAGAATGATTATCAGTACTGATTTGTTTGTAATCTATTATTTGATAAACTTGTACAATTTACTACTCAAAGCTGTGCCTACAATCGCTGGATCAGTGGCAAACAGTGCAGGCCCTGATGAGACGCGGCATTTTGTGGCGTCTCATCTGGGGTCTACACTGTTTGCCCAGGCCTGTCTGTTCAAATATATTCTTATGGTTAAATAAACATATGCTGAGAGGCGTGCTCAGACAAAGCCAGACAGGTAAAATTATGATCAAATCTTCAGTGAAAACTAATCGATTATCGATCACAATTTAAGGACTGATAATCAATTGTCTTTTCAGCTCCGATTAGCCAGCCATAGCCACAGTGCAACCCAGGGGAACCCCAGCTTGGTGTCACTAAATGTGTCTTATCATAAGGAACAAGAAGTTATATTTTACGTACTCATCTGACATTAGTGTCAAAACTGAGTACTGTCCCTTGTCCGAAGGCTCATGACCAGCTTTCTCGGCAGGGCCTAAACTGCTTTTATCAATACGAGGGACTACCGCATGACGTATAGCATGTACTGCTCACCAAAGTGATATAAGCATTGCATTCACAAGCAGGGAACCAGTCCATTTAAGTACATATCTATTTTTAGCTTATTTGGATGCCCAAATACATGTATGCAGAAATCTTTTAAGATCGCTAGACCATTACTTTCATAATCAATTTTTAAAAACTCATAAGCTGTGCATGTAAGTGCTATTACACTAGATACAAGAATACCAAGCATGTCACGGCAAATAATGGGCTCTGACATACATGTGACTTCACACTTTGGTAATCTCCTACTATGGATAGCTCAGACTTTTTTATCCGGTCCCGTGAGGTTCGAGATAACGAGCGTCGACTGTATACCTATATGTAAACACAGTGAGCTCCGGCTCCTGGACCATTTTTGGCACTAGGGCTATAGTTTGAACAATCTTGGTAGAAGACTACTAGCTTCATGACAAATATCAAAGACCTGGGCCTTCTGGTTTCAGACAAGATTATTTTTAAAGGTTTTCCCTATGTAACTCAAATATCGAATACCACTGGGCTATCTGGTTTCAGTCAAGAAGATCTTTTAGATAAACATTTTGTCTATATTAGGCTATGTAAACCCATTGGGCCCCACTAGCGGTCCACTAGACATATATTTAAGCTTCACACCAAATATCAAAGACCTCCAGGGCCTTTTCGTTTCAAACAAGAAGATATTTAAAGGTTTTCCCTAAATACTTCTATGTTAACGCAGTTGGCCCTGCCTCGGGCCATTTTTGGCCCCAGTGCTATAATTCGAGCAATCTGGGTAGAGGTCCACTAGAAGAAGCTTCATGCCAAATATGAAATACCTCAGCCTGGGCCTTCTGGTTTCATACGAAGATCTTTTAAAGTTTTATCTGATTTTCCCCTATTTGTTGTCATGACAACCAGAATTCTGCATGGAATATTGAATACTTTGAAAAAATTTGAGAGGATCACCCAAGGATTATTTCTGCAGAGTTTTGTCAAAATCTAGTTTAGGAGGCCATCATGTTGTTTAAAGAAATTGTGAATGGACGGACACTTGGATGGACGATCACAACGATGGGCAGTGACCAATCACAATAGCTCCCCCTCTTCGCAGTGGTTTGAGCCTGGCTCAGGTCACATGTGAGATGCTAAGTTCTGCAATGGAAGGTCAGAGGGTTTTTCTCCAGTTACTCAAGTTTTCACCAAACTCTGATAGGACTGCAACGATATAGTTACCTCACGATACAATACATATTGTGAAATTTGTGTCACGATACGATACATATTCGGGTGAATCACAATATTGTGGCTTTTTTTAATTTCAGCATGTTATATCAGCCTTACTGTCAGAGATTTGACTTTAAATTTGAATTTATTCCATAGAAACTTAGCAAGGCATGTGGCTCAGATGTTCAAAATAAATGAATGGTCTAGCTACTTTTTCATATTGTCAGCAGCCATCAAAGACCCCCCAAAATGGCTTATTTTCACCGTTATGGGTTGCACTTTAAAAAATACCATTTTACAAACAAATTTTAAATAATAATGCATGGCAAACAGGTTATTTTTTCAATTTCAGTAATATAGAAAATTGTTTGAAGAAAATTTTGATATATAATTTCTTGATATGCGCTGAAAACTTTTCAAGATATCACCATAATTATAGAGGGGGTACTTCGTTATATATTTCAAGACTTTGAACACAACCCTCTGGTTATGCACACCATACCCATAGGAGAGTGGTGTTTACTTTATTGAAATTCCTTAAAAATGATCTATTAAGAATGCCATAGTGGTAGAAATCATATTGTTCTCCCCTGCTGATTATTAATAAATTTCAGGATCACTTATCAGGAAACCAACAGTCAAAAAAAAAGTGGTAGTGTCCGTAACCATGATACATTTTGTTACTGCCAGTAGCTTTGTTTGAATAAAAAATTCTGTTTTTAATACTTTGTGTATAATAACCTTTAATGAAACACAATTAGTATTTTTTCCAACAACTTATCATCCTCTGTGAACGATTTTGTGGTTACGGACACTACAAAAATGCTGTAGTGTCCGTAACCTGAAAACAAACGCCTTTTTACTGATATCGATATTAAAATCTGGGAAACATTACTTTAATAATACTTTTCAAAATGATATTATATGTCTTAAGACTAATCAATTATAACTCAATTGTTCCAAATGGATGACACAACAATGTACACTTTTTGATGCAAAGTTGCGCAATAATTTTAAAAAATTGCATCTCCATGAAAAAAAATAAAACTGGTGTGTCTACATGGTTGTTGACTGTCTTGTTTTGAAGTTTTATGACAGAGTAAGTATTCTCTATAATAATAAAGCAGAAGAATCTAATTAGCAAAGTCCCAAGGGTATCTGCAGAGGATAAGTAATCAGCTACTATGTTCTTGTAGTGTCCGTAACCATAATCTATGGGGTCACACATCAGTAACATTTGTGAATAAATGTCTGATCATTGGCAGGTATAAGTTTTAATTTCATCTAGAAATAATGCACTGGATGCTAAAAAAAGCCACTGGAATTATTATTATTATTGTTTATTTAATTTTTTTTTCATAATTTAATAGAAAATCATATAATTAGGGGGCCAGCAAAGCGAAACTGCATGAACGTTCTGGTTTTATTTTACAAACAAGGTAGGCTTGTGCAAAAATACTAGCAGTTCTTCAAATTAATACATTCCATAGGCGTTGAATATCTGAAGTTTTGATACATCTCTCAAGAACTAAATTGGTTACGAACACTACAAGAAATTTCAATATCTAGTTTAAGCATTATACTTATATTCCAGTTTCTTTGAAACACATATTCCTGTATCAATTTTTACTCTTAATTTATTGGTTTATTGTCGCTTTTTTTTTTTTTGGCGTGTTTTTTTTTTTCACATTACAATAACACACCCGTGTGACATAGTGCATTCTTTTCTATCTTTAAAATAGTTACTTTTTGATTTACGATATTTTACTGGTTTGAACTCCAAACATAGCCTGTTGGTGCTCATTAGAACTGCCTCATTGTTTGTTTGATTTTAGGTTTAATGTCCCCATCAACACTATATAGGTCATTTTGGAGACATTGCTTCCAATTTGTGAGACTTTTACCCGACACTGAGATGAAATGACATCCCAAGCTCTACCGCCAAATGAAACCAATTAGGTTTATAAGCATGGACTGTCTGACTTGCACACTGTTCCTAGGCAGGCTTGAACCCTCTAAGCAGTTGATTTGCCAGTATTCATGGGTGGTCGGCTTCAGCTCTGTGTGGAAGCATCATACACCCCAATCTATTTCACCACGCCCAAGAGGTTTAAAGGCCCCATCAACACTATATAGGTCATTTTAATTTTTTGAGATGTTGCCTCTAATTTTGTGGATTTTTTTACCCCGCGCTTAGATGAAATGACATCTCAAGGCCTGCCGCCCAATGAAACCAATAGGGTTTATATGCATGGGCAGTCTGACTCTCATCACTTTGCCTGGGCAGGTTTAAACCTAAGCCGTTTACCAGTACACATATTTTGGAAGGTCTACGTCTGTCCAGGCAAAGTGATACTGTATGTAAGTCTCATGTGCGGTCGGATTCAGCTCTGCATGGAAGCACCATGCAACCCAATCTATTTTTCAATCATGAAATGCTCAAATTTCTAGCTTTTAACTTGTAAATACATGTATGCTAAATTGTTAATTGTTGTTATGTTTATCAAATTCTAGTCTCCTTACCTAACATGAAATGTTCAAATTTCAAATTTTTAACCTTTAACTTGTTAATATATTGAATTATTAACTGTTATGTTTATCAAATTCTAGTCTTCATCACAGGGCAATTGTAAAAGCTATACTGAAATCGTAAACCAAAATTATTTTGCATCATATACATCTTTTGTTTGATTTGAGGTTTAACGTCCCCGTTAACACTGTATAGGTCATTTTGGAGACGTTGCTTCCAATTTTGTGGGACTTTTACCCGACACTGAGATGAAATGACATCTCAAGCCCTGCTGCCCAATGAAACCAATAGGGTTTATAAGCATGGACGGGCCAACTCCCACTGCTTTGCCTGGGCAGGCTTAGATCCTCTAAGCGGTCTACCAGTACGCGTGTGTGGGTCGGTTTCAGCTCTGCGTGGAAGCATCATGCAGTCCATCTATTTCTTCAAGCCCCGATGGGCGGGGGCCAATTATATACATGTACATCTACTTCTTTGTATCAAATATTTAACATGTCTGACAATTTTACATAGCTATATATACAGTAAGTTTGTTTTTGTTTTTTTTTTGTTTGATTTGAGGTTTAACGTCCCTGTCAACACTGTAAAGGTCATTTCGAGAGGTTGCTTCCAATTTTGTGGGACTTTTACCCGATATTGAGATAAAATGACATCTCAAGCCCTGTTGCCCAATGAAACCAATAGGGTTTATAATCACAGAAGGTCTGACTTGCACCATTATGACTGGGCAGGCTTAGATCCTCTAAGTGGTTTACCAGTATTTCTGTGCCGTTGGTATTAGCTAATCCTGGAGGCATCATGCAGCTCATTTATTTCTTCAAGCCTCGATGGGCAGGGGGCCTATGTAACAAAAAAAAATAATGTTTGCTTTTGGTGACAATTAATAGTTGAAAAATGTACATTCCTGGTGTTTTTTTTTTTTTTTTTTACTTATCATCTGATTTTGGAGACCATTTTAAATTAAATTTGCTTTATACAAAGACCTGATACATGAATGTACGATTTAGCTATTTGATTCGCCTAAAAATGCTGTAGTGTCTGTAACATTTTGTACCACTTAAGTTTCAAAATTTAAAAGTTGCTGGATATTTATCAAATTTTCATCCTATAGGTTGGCTTAAATTGTGTTATGAATTAATTTCTATTTGATTTGCTTAGCATATTAATTTTATATTCTTAAATCAGGGTTTCACTTTTTTGTACATTATGTGTTTCCGTTTATTGGGACCTTCTATGTTAAATTTCAAACATTCCAGCAAATATTTTCCTGTTTAATTTATTTTGTAATTTATTTTATATTTTTCACTGCATATTTCTTTAAAAAAAGTAAACAGTTGATTGAAATTTGAAAAAAATGAAGCATTGTTAAATTTGTAGTGTCCGTAACCATTTTAGCTGTGATAAATCTTCTGATTTTTTTCCATTCAACTTATGTCCAAAGAACTACATCTTGTTTTCAGTTTGTGCATATGACTTTGATGTCTAGTTTAAATAAGTTTTATTTGGAATGATTGGCTTATCCGGATTATCATAACAAAGTTTTGGCTTATTATTTGTGTGTCTTGAACAGTAATGGCAACTTATGTGCATTATTTTTTCTTCAAGCTTTATTACTTTTGCAAAGACTGATTATTTTTACTTGCTAGTGTTCCTAGTCATGTTTAAAGCAAAGTTAATTAAGTTTAATATGGTTAATGTTGTTTAGCTATAGTGTTATGCACACCCTGTAGTGTCCGTAACCACTTTCCACCCACATACATGTGAAGCATCAAAAAACACATTTGTACCACTCTCCGCCCGAAAAGCTGCAAATGCTATACATTTAGGATACTAACCCCTATGAAAAAAATGTTTTTATAAGCAGGGATTTTCCTAGTGCAAATTTAGGGCCGGTAATCGGCCCCTAGTTTTCCCAATTTAGAGACAGATATTCCCAAATTTTACAACAAATTTCCCAATTTCTGATTTTGTGCTACATTTTGATGAAAATTTCATTAAAATCGAACCGAAATTGACAAAGTTACAGCTGATTTAAATTCCCAACTTTAAATATGAGCGAGCTTTTTTCCCAAACCAAGCGGCCCCTGGACCCTGATTATGAAGGGTAGGAAAATCCCTGATAAGAATTGTGCAAAGTTGATTTTTTGCTACCAGGTGCAACCTAGGTGGCCACAATACTGTGATTTACCCGATAATTTGCGATACACTTTCCGGCATGAAAAAGAAACTTTAAGCAAAGAAATTCCTTAAAATCAGCTTTAAGCATAATTATACTTATAAATTTAATTCTTTTGTAGAAATTAACTGTAATATACATGAACAATGGAAACAAGAGGGCCATGATGGCCCTGGATCGCTCACCTGATCCATAGAGTAACAAATGGGCCCCGGGGCAGGGTCATTATTGACCCCAGGGCTATAATGTGCATAATGTTGAGGGAGGTCTAAAAAGGAGAAGCTTCATACCAAATATCAACAAAGACTATAATTAACAATCTTGGCAAAGGCCCTTTAGATGAAGCTATACACCAAATTAGAGAAGATGATGTTTTTAAAGATATTCCCTACATAAGCCTATGTAAAACCAAATGGCCCCCGGGCTGGGCCATTTTAGGCCTCAGGGCTATAACCAGAGTAATTGATAAGGGTCGTATCGTCGTAAATACGACTCTCAAATCGAGCAAATACGACTAGAAATGAAGAAACAGTCGTACCAAATACGACCGTCAAATTGGCGATACGCCAAGGTCGTTCCATTGCAGTCGTATCGGCAATGGAAAAACAAAAACAAAAAATAAACGTGACGCCTGACAAAAAGCAATCGAAATCGCGGTAATTTTCGCCGCATCATAGTCTTCAACAAAAACTTTTCCAATCTTCAAGAACGATTCGAAATTCATCCATTCAAGAATGATGGCATTTGTTTTAATTACGCTGAAACACTTCAAACTTACCTTTTGACGATCATATATTGAGCTTAAATTTAATCAGCCTCAAGTTATGACAACTATCAACATGATTAGGAAACTGCTTATTGATGCGTGATTACATAACGGTATTTATTATCTAAGGGAAAGCCGCCCGCATCATTAACTTTATTAACAACGCCTGAAGCATGAACAGTAACTGTATGACAAGTGTGCATAACAAGAGGGCCATGATGGCCCTGGATCGCTCACCTGATCCATAGTGTAACAAGTGGGCCCCAGAGAGGGCCATTATTGGCCCCAGGGTTTTAATGTGCATAATGTTGAGGGAGGTCTTAAAGGTGAAGCTTCATACCAAACATCAACAAAGGCTATAATTAGAACAATCTTGGCAAAGGTCCACTAGATAAAGCTACACATCAAATTTCAAAGACCTGGGCCTTGCAGTTTCAGAGAAGAAGATTTTTTTTAAAGATATTCCCTACATAAGCCTATGCAAAACCAAATGGCCCCAGGGCTATATAAATCTATGTAAAAACAAAGGGCCCCGGCCCGGGGTGGGGGCATTTGTGGCCCCAGGGCTATAATTTGAACAATCTGGTAGAGGTCCACTAGATAAAGCTCCATACTAAATATCAAAGGCCTTGGCCTTGCAGTTTCAGAGAAGATTTTTAAAGATTTCCCTATATAAGTCTATGCAAAACCAAAGGGCCCCGGAGCGGGGACATTTTTGGTACCAGGGCTATAATTTGAATAATTTTGATAGAGGTCCACTAGATGCAGCTTCATACCAAATATCAAAGACCCAGGCCTTGTGGTTTCAGAGAAGAAGATTTTTGAAGATTTTCCCCATGTAAGTCTATGTAAAACCATAGGGCCCCAGAGTGGGGGCATTTTTGGCCCAGGGCTATAATTTTAACAATCTTGGTAGAGGTCCATTAGATGCAACTTCATACCAAATTTCAAAGTCCTGGGCCTTGTGGTTTCAGAGAAGATTTTTAAAGATTATCCCTATATAAGTCTATGTAAAACCAAAGGGCCCCGGGACGGGGCCACTTTTGGCCCCAGCACTATAATTTGAATCATCTTGGTAGGGGTCCTTTAGAAGAAGCTTCATACCAAATATAAAAGACCTAGGCCTTGTGGTTTCAGAGAAGAAGATTTTTAAAGATTTTCCCTATATAAGTCTATGTAAAACCAAAGGGCCCCTGAGCGGGGGCATTTTTGGCCCAAGGGCTATAATTTGAACAATCTTGGTAGGGGTCCACTAGATGAAGCTTCATACAAAATATCAAAGTCCTGGGCCTTGCGGTTTCAGAGAAGAAGATTTTTAAAGATTTTCCCTATATAAGGCCATGTAAAACCAAAGGGTCCCAGTCGGAGGCTTTTTTTGCCCCAGCACTATAATTTGAACAATCTTGGTAGGGGTCCACT
>OY757012.1:97013849-97137023 GCA_963580285.1 Lucinisca nassula
GAGGCATCCAAAACCAAGGGACATTTTATTTTACTGTGATCCTTAATGAGATTTTATTGGGGCTCCTTACTCATCTTTTTTCACGAGAATTTGTAATCTGCTTTTGTCTGCATATGATAATACATTCGTTTGATAGAATATATTCTTTCAGCTATCCAAAATGATGTAAATGTTTGATATTATTCTTATTTATATTCAAAACCAAAGCTTGTAGGTGTTCGTTAGAACCGCCCCTAACAAGTACACACAACCTATATCTTAGAGCAAAAATACGAAAAACAATGAATATCCCCGTAAACCCCAGTTTTATCTATATAAAATGGGGTTTACGGGAATGTTTATAACATGGACTTGTTAATTGCACCACCCGCAGAAAAAGCGACCGACTGAAGTCGGTTGATTTTCTAAGAGTGCCCTAAAATCACCGTGTCATTTTGTCAGTCTGTCTGTGCGTCCGTAACCCGTTTGTGAAAATTGGTGATAGTGACTTAACCGATTGGAATATTTAAATATTTTTTTGCGTACTGATAGATATCAATGAGATCTAACCAATGAACTTGCCAAATATTACATTCCATTTAGTATAGCCTCGCCGTGGCGAAAAATGTGAAAATTTCGAACTGCTTCTCCTCGGAAACCGTTGGGCCGATTGAAGTCAAATTTCATATGGAGCCTCTATGGGATGGGTAAAACCAAAATTTGCTCATGGGGTCCAGGTCACATGGCCAAAATGGCCGCTAAGCCATATATGGTAAAAACCCTTCAAAATAGTCTTCTCCAGAACCACTGGGCAGATTTCCACGAAACTTGATAAATAGCACCTGGGACGTAGGCCCATCATAAAGTGCTAAAATGGTGACCCTGGGTTGACCTTGACATTCTTTGTGCCTAGGTCAAACTTTGACACATATGCTGTTGTATTGGAAAAGTAAGAATGCATTTTATCCTGCAAACGATTCAGAATACAGTACTAAAGTATAAGATATATTTTTGCTCCTTACGATAAGGCGCATTTATTTTGGGAACCGTTTTAGGTCCAGGTCACATGACCAAAATGGCCGCAATACCCATATATGGTAACACTCATAAAGCTAAAAGCATCCGGCATGTCGTGCACTTCAGCTGAAGCACTGGTTTATTGGATACCAATTGTATTAACCCATTGCATGCGGGAAACCCCTAAAGGCGTACTTTGGGAATTAGTGCAGGCACAGGTCAGAACGTGGCGTCTCACCAGGGCCTTCACTATTTGCTAGCCGGCCTCGGTGGCCAAGTCGGATGGCTCAATCTGACTGGTGATCAGGAGGACGCGGGTTCGACTCCCGCCGGGGTCGGCAACATTCTTTCGTGGAGATTGATTATGAAATCTTTTCTACGGTCATTCTCTCCCTTCCGCTGATTCAAGAAGGGCAGTTGTCAGTTTCTGGCGAAAGAATGTGCACTGTACTGGTTAACCGCTTACGTATAAGCCTGCCGAGGAAAGTGTGGATAGGTAAACTGACCGGCTCAAAATGACCTAAATAGTGTTGACTTGGTCGTTAAACTCCAAAACAAACACACAAACAAAACAAACAAACACTATTTGCTAACAGACATTTCCATCAAAAATAGAATAACAACGAAAATAATAGACCTGACACTCTTATATGACAAATGGACTTGTCCAACATATAGCAACGGAAGATTCCACAAGTATACAATGGGTTAAATCGATTGGGTCGGGCCTTCGGAAATGTACGTCCAGCGAAGACTGATCACTCTGCTCATACGCTCATGCTGCTCGGTGTCTTCGCCATAAGCTGTTTTGATGCCCCTTGAACACAGACAAAACAGAAGTGAAGGCAATGATCAGAAATCGATACAATTACCTCACACATCCTTGCCCAACTGTAAGCCTACATCAGTTGGACGCCCCACTGATGCAAGATACACGTCACCTTTGCCTCACGCAGCCACCCAATCAAATAGTCTGAGACTTGACATATACAGTCGAACTTCAATGGCTCGAACACCTTTGGGACCTCGAAAATCTGTTCGAGACAGGGGTAGTTCGATCCACTGAGGTTACTGTCAGGAGGCATAACGAGATACTTTAAAACATCTTTTCGGTGTTCTATAATGAAAATATATGCTGTGTATACTCATTAGAATCGCCTCATCGAGGCGATTCTAATGAGTACACACAGCATACATTTGCAAGATTGAAGACTAAAATCTCCTTAATTATCCCCCACTATTTCTTATGTAGACGATTTCGCTAGGGGCTCAAGAATGGGTTCGACACATCCATGGTAAACGGGACATCGGTGTTCGAGCCATCGAAGTTCTACTGTACATTTTTTCAGTTTTACTGTCTAGAGAATCAGAAATAATACAGTGCACCTTATCTACTTTATCAGTTTTTAGAGGATCTGATGACGGAAATCAACACGTTTGCACCACCACGTGAGGTAGCAGTTCCTCAGTCACGAATCCTGATAATTGGCCCAGTCGGTGCTGGGAAGTCCAGTTTCTTCAACACCATATCCAGTGTATTTAGAGGTCACGTGACTGGACAGGCCCCCAGCGGGTGTGCTGAACACAGTATCACTTCGCAGGTGAGTGAGTGAGTGTTTGAGTTTTACTTCTCACCAACAGCTAAAGGTTATACGGAGGCGGGGCGTCGGTTTAAAACAACGGGCCTCCGTGGCCTAGTGGATAAGAGCGCTGACTCTTAGTCATTAGGTCTCTCACCGCCGTAGGTTCGAGCCTCGCTCGGGCCACGTGTGAGACGCCAAGTTCTGCAACGGATGGTCAGGTGGTTTTCTCCGGGTACTCCGGTTTTCGCCCACCTCTGTTTACGATCGGCTCGATATAAGTGAAATAATCTTGAAAGGGCCGTAAAACCCAAACCCAAACGTTGGTTTAAAGACTCATCCGAAAGTCTGGAGAATCCCGGGATCGATCCTGCGACCCCTGGTTTACAAAACCAGTTGCTTTACCACTACACCACGGAGGCTTCTACATGTATCAGTTCGCAGGTAAGTCCTGTGTAGTAAATAGTTTTTTCTGATCGATTCATTTTCTCAGTGTCACTGATACTCGTTTTTGGTAAATTAGGACATAATTGATCCTGGTTTTCCATGATCTGTTTAACCTTTAACCTGCTGAATATTCAATTAAGCCACACTCATTTCTGACTTTGAACCAATCAGATTACTTGATGCAGCCTATTTCTACATATTCATAAACTGAATGTCAAACTGTGTAGATCCTGATCAGATGGCTTCTTCAGAAGCCATCTGATCTGGATCTACACTGTTTGCAAAGATAGGGCTTTTCGCCTACAGCAGGGTAAAGGTTAAGGGTAGACTACACCTTGTGTCAGTGGTCGTCTTAAAATACCATTGTCTCCACTATTACTAAGTGTATTTTCATAATATTTATATCAACTTATAGATAAGAAATGGAAGGTTTTACCAGGCCTTTGGCTTTCCGCTATTGATATGGGGGCTTGGGGGCGTATTCAGCCTTGGAGACAACAGTGCTGTTTATGAAGAAACTCAATAAAACCGTGTTTCCGGTTTTCACTCAAATATGTAATCTTTGCCTCCAAAGTCAACCTTTTTCATTTATTACATATTCATTTTACATGATATCTTGTTTTCGTAATTGAAACTGGTTTACTTAAAATTATCGTATGTTTTTGCTCCGGTAGACAAAGCCGCTAACAATTTCGTCGTTGTTTGTCGGCTCCACTATGTTAACACTCTTCAGCATGAACTTGTTGATACAAAGAACTATAGCCTTTGGGTGAAGAGAAGTCGGTAGTAGTTGATCTTATCTGTCATTCAGCCACCAAGTTTGCTTATGTTTTAAGGTCAAGACAAGCTTCCTACCCTGTATTGGTCACCTTAACTCCATAAAAGACAATACAAAGCACGGTTTACTGCAAATTCCAGCTCTTGTACCGCAACTGGACTTTCTAAATTATTAGCTTCAAGTCCTACTGCCATCAAAACATGTGGTTAAATACTGCGACAAATCTGTTTTGGTCGAGTGAGGTTTCAAATAAATTGAAGTCCAAACGTTTTCCTGCTTCAAGTCTGTCTATTTATTATTTTTCCACGCTTTACTCTACACGCATAAACTTATAAAAGGAAAGCTTAATGATTTAATTGGAAATCTTTCCACTGACCGTTCCAAGGCGGTTCTTCTGTGGCGGTTTATTTATGTTTTTGTTTGTTACTTACTTTGTGTATCACTTGTGTCTTTTTATTTTGGATGGCCATATGGCCATTTTGTGGGAAAGTAACTGTCCTTATGGCCTTCCTTTGTTTAGGTTTCCATTATGGTCTGGTCGCTTAATGTTTGTGTTTCTTTCCCTTTGGTGTCTTTGATGGGTGGAGTAAGTTAATTGTATCGATTCCGGATCTTTGTTTTACTTCTACTTTAAATAAATTGAAATCCAGACGTTTTCGTGCTTCAAGTCTGTCTACTTATGATTTTTCCACTCTTTACACTACACTTCCTTATAAGTTTATAAAAAAAGCTTAATGACTTAATTGAATGGACTTGTCACTGAGAAGATTCTTTCTATCTTGCATGTAATGTCAGAAATGCATTTTTCACTTCTAAAGAGCATAAGAATTATACACTTTGGTCATGTCAGAAAGTGTGTGATGCCCTCACCTTTCTACTTGACAATATTTATATTAGATTCGGTACTAAGTTATTTAGACAAATTGTGGGTATTCCGATGGGTACGAATTGCGCACCTCTTGTGGCTGATCTGTTCTTGTATTGTTATGAAAGAGACTCCATGGTGTCGCTTTCCATTGATAACCAATCTGAAATTATTGAAGCTTTTAGCTACACTTCTAGATATTTAGATGGTTTATTAAATATTGATAATACCTATTTCGATGCTTTGATCAGTCAGATTTACCCCCCCCCCCCCCCAACTTCAGTTAAATAAAGCAAATTCTTCTGATACCGAGGCTCCGTTTTTGGATTTACATCTATCGATTGTAGATGGGTTTATTATCTATTGTCGATGGAATTATCTATTGTAGGTGGAAATCTGCCCACTGACCGTTCCAAGGTGGTTCTTCTGTGGCGATTTATTTATGTTGTTGTTTGTTACTTACTGTGTGTATCACTTGTGTCTTTTTATTTTTTGGATGGCCATATGGCCATTTTGTGGGAAAGTAACTGTCCTTATGGCCTTCCTTTGTTTAGGTTTCCATTATGGTCTGGTCGCTTAATTGTTGTGTTTCTTTTCCTTTGATGTCTTTGATGGGTGGGGTAATTTAATTGTATCGATTCCTGATCTTTGTTTTACTTCTACTTTGTTTCGTGCAAAATTTATGATAAACGCGATGACTTTGATTTTGAGATTGAAAATTTTCCTTTTTTGGATGGTGATGTTCCTCGTGCGCCATCCTATGGCGTTTATATTTCGCAATTGATTCGATTTGCTAGGGTGTGTAGTCATGTAACTGACTTCAACACTCGTAATAAATTATTAACGGCTAAACTTCTTAATCAGGGTTATCGGTACCATAAACTAGACAAAGCCTTTTCAAAATTTTATAGACGCCATTCTGATTTAATTTCAAAATTCAATATTGGACTTAAATCTCTTCTGCAACAAGTTCTATCGGAACCCGAATTTTATGGTGACTTAGTGTATAAATTCAGAAAAATATATAACCGTAATGACTTCAGCACCCAATTTCGTAAAATCATTCTTCGATATAAAAAGGTTGAGTACAACATGGATGTTATACGACAGACTGCATGCATGGTAGTTAACCCAATCACGGTTGGCATCTTTGCTTCCCTCTTTAATTGCACGCCGGTGGCTCAGGCCTCAGATCATATGACGGTTCCAACGTAAAGGCTTATTGACAATTAGAGAGATCTAATTCTTGGTGATGTTGGTGGATGCCTGATGCTCTGTCTCTGGTTGGGCCCATCGGAGTCTAACTGTTGGTTTTCTTTGCTCCAGCATTTCAGTGGTTTCTTGCTGTCGAGTCCTCACCGTTGTCTCACCTCTGTGGTCCTTTGATTATTTGTTTTCACAGAGATGTTGCACTAATGAGTTAGGAGGCCTTCATGCGGACTGAACAAATTATTTGTCTAAATCGCGACGGAAGTAAGGGCGAGGATTGTGGCCACGTAAAATCGATTTAAGCCCCCCAGTGGAATTCTTTCCACTGACCGTTCCAATGCGGTTCTTCTGTGGCGGTTTATTTATGTTGTTGTTTGTTACTACTTACTGTGGGTATCACTTGTGTCTTTTTATTTTGGATGGCCATTTGGCCATTTTGTTGGAAAGTAACTGTCCTTATGGCCATCCTTTGTTTAGGTTTCCATTATGGTCTGGTCGCTTCATGTTTGTGTTTCTTTCCCTTTGGTGTCTTTGGTGGGTGGAGTAAGTTAATTGTATCGATTCCTGATATTTGTTTTACTTCTACTTAGCTCCTCTAAGCGGTTTACCAGTACTCGTGTGCGGTCAGATTCAGCTCTGCATGGAAGCATCATGCAGCCATTTATTTCTCCAAGCCTCAGTGGGCGGGTGCTGCTTAGATGTGGGCATATGAAGAGTTTATGAGCTATATGGTTTTTATGAAGTAGAGGGGTGGAGCATGTCCGAGACATGACCTGTGGTACCCAGGTAGACCCCCTTGCTGGTGTCACTGAATGCGTCTTATCGTAAGGTACATTAATATACATATGATTTAGGTGTGGATCTCTGAAAGCAGTTTCT
Organism: Lucinisca nassula; assembly: GCA_963580285.1. Lineage (NCBI taxonomy): Eukaryota > Metazoa > Mollusca > Bivalvia > Lucinida > Lucinidae > Lucinisca > Lucinisca nassula. The sequence goes on from OY757012.1 coordinate 97,020,604, forward strand.
TAGTTAGTTGGCCTTTTGTGAAGTGGAGGGTTTTGGTGTGGCCCTGGCGCACCCGAGAAGACTCCTTGGTTTGTATATTCACTGTTTGTATATTCACAAGGAACTCGAATATATATGGTTTAGGGGTTGGGATTTGAATGATTTCTCAGATGTATCGCCTTTTATGAATTGGAACTGGGACATGGCCCCGGCACATCCTGGGGGACCCGAAGGATAACATAAAAGCACGTGGCGGAAAGAATGTAACTGAAAGAACATTTCTTTTTTAGCTCACCGTCACCTAGTTTTTTTCGTCCGTCGTCCGTCGTGCGTCCGTCCGTCAAAGCGTCCGTGCGTCCGTAAACAATTTCTTTAAACGGCATCTCCTCCTAAACCACTGATCGGATTTTGACCAAACTTCACAGGAATGATCCTCAGGTGGTCCTCTTTCAAAGTTGTTCAAATGGTTTCGGTCCGTTGAACATCTAGGTCAAAGGAGCCAAAAATAGATTTTTTCACCAAAAATCTTCTTCTCCGAAACCACAAGGCCCAGGTCTTTGATATTTTGTAGGAAGCTTTATCTACTGGATCATACCAAGATTGTTTAAATTATAGTGCTGGGGCCGAAAATGTCCCCGCTCCAGGGCCCTTTGGTTTTACATGGGCTTATATAGGGAAAATCTTCAAAAATCTTCTTCTCAGAAACCGTAAGGCCAAAGTCTTTGATATTTGGTATGCGGCTTTACCAAGTGGACCCCTACCAAGATTGTTCAAATTATAGTGCTGGGGCCAAAAATGCCCCCGCTCCGGGTCCCTTTGGTTTTACATTGGATTATGTAGGGAAAATGTTTAAAAATCTTCTTCTCTGAAACCGTAAGGCCCATGTCTCTGATATTTGGTTTGAAGCTACATCTAGTGAACCCCTACCAAGATTGTTCAAATTATAGTGCTGGGGCCAAATATGCACCCACCCCCCCCCCCGCCCCGTCCGTAACTAATTTCTTTAAACGGCATCTCCTCCTAAACCACTGATCGGATTTTGACCAAACTTCACAGGAATGATCCTCAGGTGGTCCCCTTTCAAAGTTGCTCAAATGGTTTCGGCCCGTTGCACATCTAGGTCAAAGGAGCTAAAAATATATTTTTTCACCAAAAACTTAAAAAATCTTCTTCTCTAAAACCACAAGGCCCAGGTCTTTGATATTTGGTATGAAGCTTTATCTACTGGACCCTACCAAGATTTTCTAAATTATAGTGCTGCGGCCAAAAATGCCCCCGCTCCGGGGCCCTATGGTTTTACATGGGCTTATATAGGGACATTCTTTAAACATCTTCATCTCTGAAACCGTATAGGCCAAGGTCTTTGATATTTGGTATGCGGCTTTACCAAGTGGACCCCTACCAAGATTGTTCAAATTATAGTGCTGGGGCCAAAAATGCCCCCGCCCCGGGTCCCTTTGGTTTTACATAGGATTATGTAGGGAAAATGTTTAAAAATATTTTACTATGAAACCGTAAGGCCCATGTCTCTGTTATTTGGTTTGAAGCTTCATCTAGTAAATCCCTACCAAGATTGTTCAAATTATAGTGCTGGGGACAAAAATGCCCCCGCCCCGGGGCCCTTTGGTTTTACAAGGGCGTCCGTGCGTCAAAGCGTCAGTGCGTCCGTAAACAATTTCTTTAAACGGCATCTCCTCCTAAACCACTGATCGGATTTTGACCAAACTTCACAGGAATGATCCTTACGTGGTCCCCTTTCAAAGTTGTTCAAATGGTTTCGGTCCATTGCACATCTAGGTCAAAGGAGCCATAAATAGATTTTTTCACCAAAAAACTTTAAAAAATCTTCTTCTCTGAAACCACAAGGCCCAGGTCTTTGATATTTTGTATGAAGCTTCATCTAGTATACCTCTACCAACAATGTTCAAATTATAGCCCTGAGACCAAAAACACCCCCGCCTCGGGGCCCTTTGGTTTTAAATAGACTTATATAGGGACAATTTTTAAAAATCTTCTTCTCTGAAACCACAAGGCCTAGGTCTTTGATATTTGATATGAAGCTTCATCTTGTGGACCTCAACCAAGATTGTTCAAATTATAGCCCTGAGGCCAAAATGCCCCGCTTCGGGGCCCTTTGGTTTTACATAGACTTATATAGGGAAAATCTTGAGAAATCTTCTTCTCTGATACCAGAAGGCCTAGGTCTTTGATATTTGGTGTGAAATTTCATCTAGTGGACCTCTATCAAGATTGTTCAAATTATAGCCCTGGGGCCAAAAATACTCCCGCCCAGAGACCCTTTGACATGTGTTATACAGGGAAATCTTTAAAAATCTTCTACTCTGAAACCACAAGGCCCATGTCCTTGATATTTGGTATGGAGCGTCATCTAGTGGACCTCTCTCTACCAAGATTGTTCAAATTATAGGCCTCGGTCTACAAATGCCCCCGCCCGGGGCCCTTTGGTTTCACATAGACTTATATAGAGATAATCTTTGAAAATCTTATTCTCTGAAACAGCAAGGCCCAGGTCTTTGATATTTGGTGTGAATCTTTATCTAGGGGACCTCTATCAAGATTGTTTAAATTATAGCCCTGAGGCCAAAAATGCCCCCGCCCCGGGGCCATTTAGTTTTACATAGGCTTGTGTAGGGAATATCTTTAAAAAAATCTTCTTCTCTGAAACCGCAAGGCCCAGATCTTTGATATTTGGTGTGTAGCTTCATCTAGTGGACCTTTGCCAAGATTGTTCAAAATATAGTCTTTGTTGATATTTGTTATGAAGCTACATCTTTTTAGACCTCCCTCAACATTATACACATTATAGCCCTGGGGTCAGTAATGGCCCTCCCCGAGGCCCACTTGTTACTCTATCATATGGATCAGGTGAGCAATCCAGGGCCATCAAAGCCCTCTTGTTTTTGTTTTTATTTTCCCCATAACAAGTCCATGGAAACTATGTTGCCATAGCAACCTAACTGATGAGGCGATTTTCATTAAAACGCAAAAATATCAAATTTGGGTGGATCACCTATGTGAACTCCACGTTATATAGAGAACTATAGGGTTTACAGGGGTAATCATTATTGTTCTGAATTTAGTTCTAACACATATGTTTTGGGTACTCGTTAAAACCGCGTCAATGATGCGGTTGTAACAAGCACCTATAAACTGTTTTACGAGTAACAATGAGCCTAAACATCACAGTTTTTTTTTTCAAAAGAAAATTAACCTTTGTGAGATAGGAATGCACGATGGCGCACGGACTTGTAATCGTAATGCGACATGCCGAGCAAAGCAACGCCTTCAGGAAGCTAAATAATCTATAAATTCTTCTTCTGAGATTTCCGCCATCAAAGGGTCTGCAATGAGTTATATCTCCATGTTAGCGCTGTGTGTAAGTGGGAACAAAACACGTAGGCACGTTTGGTTCTCTTAAAACCAGGGTCCAGTTGTTCAAAGCCTCCTTAGCTTAACTAGCTCGTTATAGCTCAAATTGTTAACAATTCTAGCAAGGTCAATATCTAAAATTTTGGAACTTTTGCTGAAAAAAATGAGAGCAGCTTTTGCATTTGCAAAAGCTGCTCACATTTTTTCAGCAGAAATATTAGCATATTTGCCATATTAAACGATTAAAGTTTTAACGCTACATTAAATTACGACGTCATTAGTTTTGAACAACTGGCCCCAGAAGTGTATTTTCAAATGCAAATTTTAGTCCGCACATGTAACATAGTGTTTTGATTTTTGTTGCAGTATCGCATGTATCAGGTACGCAATTTCTCATCTGGGAAGCCTCTGAAATTCCGCCTGTGTGACACTCGGGGTCTGGAAGAGAGTCAGGGCATTGATGCGCATGACATGGCCTATCTGATTGATGGAAATGTTCCGGATGGCTACCAGGTATTTTATAACTTCAAGTAATTCTAGGGCACACTACAATCTGTTGTTTTATTATCATATTGCAGAGAAAATAAGACTTTTAGACGAACCATTTTTGTCTTATTAAGCCTTATTCTAACAGAGCGAGCGTGTATATGCGATGGAAAGGAACTGTGATTTATTTTGCAATAAATCACGTAGAAGAAGAGTCACGCAAAAAGACGTCATCTTCTGACGTCACCAAAAGTATCTGAATGTTGGCAGAACCATTTGTATAATAGTTTGTTTGTTTGAGTATGAGCTTACTGTCTCTTCTAGAAATTGGTCTTGAGGGGCACATCCTTTATTAATTACTTAGATACGTCCCGTAATGTTACATGTATGACGTGCTTAATGACGCCATGTTTACTAATGGTGGAGTATTGACATTTTTGTAGAACAATCGTGAATAAAATGCGTTTTAAATGTCAAATGATCAATAGAATCTTGCATTTGTGTTCATGTATTATTGAATCTATTAAACAAATTCAGGAGAAGGGATAAAATGCTCGGCAAAGCCTCACATTTTATCCCTTTTCTTCAACTCGTTTAATTAATTCAATAATACATGAAAACTAATATAAGATCCTCTGTTTATTGGAAGAATTTCCTCCCCTGAAGTTTATCTCTTCCCATTGAAGTCAGGACCATGTGGCCTTTCTACTTCGACTTAGCATTGCCACCAATCCTGGTTGGAGTAAGTGCAGAGTACATAATTCTGCTCCTTATATGAAACTTTAACCATTATCCTGCAGAATATGCTCAACCTTTGCAGACAGTCTAGATGCAGGTCAGCTGGCTCCTGAAGACAAGGTTTAAAAAAAAAAAAGAAGTGAAAGCAACGATCAAGAATCGATACATTTAACCCACAGCTCCCATCAGAGACACCAAAGAGAAAGAAACACGAATATGAAATAATTAGACCTTCATGGAAAAATCAATAGCGGACAGTCAAAAGGACAGTCTTTTTAGCTCACCTGTCACGTAGTGACGAGGTGAGCTTTTGGGATCACATTTTGTCCGTCGTCCGTCGTGCGTGCGTCCGTGCGTGCGTAAACTTTTTCTTCAAACGATATCTCCTCCTAAACCACTGATCGGATTTGAACGCACTTAACAGGAATGATCCTTAGGATGTCCCCTTTCAAATTTGTTCAAATGGTTCTGGTTCGTTGCACATCTAGGTCACAGGAGCTAAAAACAGACTTTTTTACTGAAAATTTAAAAAAAAATCTTCTTCTCTGAAACCGCATAGCCCTTTGGTATAAAGCTTCATCTAGTGGACCTATACCAAGATTGTTCAAATTATAGCCCTGGGTCCAAAAACGCCCCCGCCACGGGGGCCTTTCGTTTGACATAGGCTTTAATAGGGAAAATCTTTAAAAATCTTCTTCTCTGAAACCGCAAGGCCCATGTCTTTGATATTTGGTGTGAAGCTTCATCTAGTGGACCTGAATCAAGATTGTTCAAATTATAGTCCTAGGGTCAAAAATGCCCCCGCCCCGGGGCCCTTTTGTTTTACCAAAGGCTTATATGGGGAAAATTTAAAAATAATTTTCTCTGAAACCACAAGGTCCAGGTCGTTGATATTTGGTTTGAAGCTTCATCTTGTAGACCTCTACCAAGTGTGTTCATATCATAGCCCTGGGGCCAAAAATGCCCCCGCCCCGGGGCCCTTTTGTTTTACATAGACTTATATAGGGAAAATCTTTAAAAAATCTTCTTTTCTGAAACCGCAAGGCCCAGCTATTTGATATTTGGTGTGAAACTTCGTCTAGTGGATCTTTACAAAGATTGTTCAAATTTTAGCCCTGGGGCCAAAAATGTCCCCCTCGGGAGCCTTTGGTTTTACATAGACTTATATAGTGAAACTCTTTAAAAATCTTATTCTCTGAAACCGCAAGGCCCAGGTCTTTGATATTTGGTGTGATGCTTCATCCGGTGAACCTTTATCAAGATTGTTCAAATTATAGTCCTAGTGCGATAAATGCCCCCGCCCCGGGGGCTTTTGGTTTTACATAGGCTTATATAGGGAATATCGTTAACAAAAATCTTCTTCTCTGAAACCGCAAGGCCCAGATCTTTTATATATGGTATGAAGCTTCATCTAGCGAACCTCTATCAAGCATGTTCAAATTATAGCCATAGGGCCAAAATGCCCCCGCCCGGGGCCCTTTGGTTTTTCAGAGGCATATATAGGGAAAATATTAAAATATCTTCTTTTCTGGAACCACAAGGCCCAGGTCTTTGATATTTGGTATGAAGCTACATCTAGAGGACCTCTTCCAAGATTGTTCAAATTATAGCCCTGGCATTATGCAAACACGCCCATACACATACATTTTAACTTTTATCGCGGTTATTTTGCGTGTCCGGTCAATAACTTTCTTATATTTAGATTTTGAAATTACTTTGCAGAAATATTAACCATCATGAGGCAATTTGTCGGGCGCAAGGCCCAGGTCGGTACCTCAAAAGGCAAGGTCATACGTGAAGATCAAATGTCAAAAAGGTATGATTTTCGCATCCAGTCAATACCTTTCTTATTCCTGGATGGATTTTGAAAATTATTTGGCAGAAATGTTAACCATCATGAGACGGCGTGTTGTGCGCAAGACGCAGGTCGGTACCTCCAAGGTAATATTCAAACGTAGAGGTGAAAGGTCAAAAAAGGGTTTTTAGCTCACCGGAGTGGAAGGCTCCGGGTAAGCTTATAGGATAGGCAGTGCGTCGTATGTCGTCTGCATCAACACTTTCAAACGGCATCTCCTCTGAAGCAACTGGGCCGATTGGGCCAAAATTTCATTTGTAGTATTTCTGGGCTGCGGGATTTTTTTATGAAAATCGGTTCTTTAGTTTGGTTGCTATGGCAACTTAGAGTTTCCATAGATTTATAATGGGAAATATTGAAAAATGGCATTTACTGCCAAGTCATTGCAGATAATCTGGCAAGACTTTTTATAGAAATGTTCCTGACCGAAATACTTAGAGGTCAAAAAAGTTTCTTTTTTGGTGTCCAGTCTATAGTTTTCTTAATTTTGTATGGGCTTTTTTAAAATGTTTCCCATCATCAGACAATATATCGCGCACAAGACCCCCGTCAGTACCTCCAAGACCAAGGTCATACTTTGAAGTGAAAGGTCAAAAGAAGTGACTTTTTGTTTCGTTTTCGTGTCCAGTCAATACAATCCTATTTCCCGGATTTTGAAATAACTTGGTAACAATTATAAGTCGATGTGTCACGCGCCAGACCAGGGTCGGTACCTCCAATGTCAAGGTCATACTTAGAGGTCAAAGCTAAACAAAGTGGTCATTTTTCGTGTCCGGTCAATATCTTCCTTATTTTAGATAGATTTTGAAATTACTTGGCAGAAATATTATCCAACCTGTGACGATGTGTCGTACGCAAGGCCCATATCGGTACCTCAAAGGTCAAGGTCATACTTAGAGGTCAAACGTCAAAAAAGTTATGATTTTCGCGTCCAGTTAAGAACTTTGTCATTCCTGTGTGGATTTTGAACATTACTTGGCAGAAATGTTAACTACCGTGAGATGATGCGCGCAAGACCCAGATCGGTACCTCCAAGGTATTGTTTATACATAGAGGTAAAAGGTCAAAAGGGAGTCTTTTCTTAGTGTCCGCTCAATGTTTGTTAGCTCACCTGAGCCGAAGGCTCCCGGGGAGCTATTGTGATCGGTCTTTCGTCCGTCGTCGTCGTGCGTCCGTCCGTCCGGATGTCCGTCCACAATTTCTATAAATAAATGACATCTCCTCCTAAACCACTGAACAGATTTTGACCAAAATTGGCAGAAAGGATCTGTGGGTTGTCCTATCTCAAAGTTATTCAAAGAATTCCATTCTATGCAGAACTCTGGTTGCCATGGCAACGAAATGGAGAAAATAAGAAAACAACCTTTGAAAATCTTCTTGTCTGAAACCAGAAGGCCCAGGTCTTTGGTATTTGGTATGTAGCTTCATCTAGTCGACCTCTACCAAGATTGTTCAAATTATAGGCCTGGGGCCAAAAATGCCCCCGCGCCAGGGCCCATTGGTTTTACATAGGCTTATATAGGGAAACCTATAAAATTCTTCTTGTCTGAAACCAGAAGGCCGAGGTCTTTGATATTTGGTATGAAGCTTCGTCTAGTGGACCTCTACCAAGATTGTTCAAATTATAGCCATTGGGCCAGTAATGCCCCTGAGCCAGGGCCCGCTTGTTTTACATAGGCTCATATAGGGAAACTCTTTAAAATCTTCTTGTCTGAAACCAGAAGGCCCAGGTCTTTTATATTTGGTATGAAGCTTCATCTAGTGGACCTCTTCCAAGATTGTTCAAATTATAGCCCTAGGGCCAAAAATGCCCCAGCGCCAGGGCCCACTGGTTTTGTATAGGCTTATATAGGGAAAACCTTTGAAAAATCTTCTTGTCTGAAACCAGAAGGCCCAGGTCTTTGATATTTGGTATGATGCTTAGACTAGTGGACCCCTACCAAGAGTGTTCAAATTCTAGCCCTGGGGCCAAAAATGCTCCCGCGCCGGGTCCCACTTGTTTTACATAGGCTTATATATGGAAAACATTTAAAAATCTTCTTGTCTGAAACCAGATATTTGGTATGAAGCTTCGTCTGGTGGATCTCTACCAAGGTTCTTCAAATTATACCCTTTGGGCCAAAAATGCCCCCGCGCCGGGGCCCACTGGTTTTACATAGACTTATAATGGGGGAAAATATTTAAAAATCTTCTGGTCTGAAACCGGAAGGCCGAGGTCTTTGATATTTGTTATGAAGTTTGTTCTAATGGACCTCTATCAAGATTGTTCAAATTATAGCCCTGGGGCCAAATATACCCCCGCTAAGGGTACAGGCTTATGTCATAGGGAAACTCTTTAAAAATCTTCTTGTCTGAAACCGGAGAGCCCAGGTCTTTGATATTTGGTATGAAGCTTCATCTAGTGGATCTCTACCAAGATTGTTCAAATTATAGCCCTAGGGCCAAAATGCCCCCGCGCCAATGGGTCCACTGGTTTTGTATAGGCTTAGATAGGGAAAACCTTTAAAAATCTCTTGTCTGAAACTAGAAGGCCCAGGTCTTTGATATTTGGTATGAAGCTTTGCCTAGTGGACCTCTACCAAGATTGTTCAAATTATAGCCCTGGGGCCAAATATATGCCCGCGCAGGGGCCCACTGGTTTTACATAGACTTATAATGGGGGAAAGCCTTTAAAAATCTTCTTGTTTGATACCAGAAAGCCCAGGTCTTTGATATTTGGTATGAAGCTACGTCTAGTGGGCCTCTACCAAGATTCTTCAAATTATAGCCCTGAGGCCAAAAATATCCCCGCGCCGGGGCCCATTTGTTTGACATAGGCTTATATAGGGAAATTCTTTAAAAATCTTCTTGTCAGAAACCAAAAGGCAAAGGCCTAGGTCTTTGGTATTTGGTATAAAGCTTCGTCTAGTGGACCGATATCAGGATTGTTCAAATTAAAGCCCTGGGGCCAAAAATGCCCCCGCGCCGTAGCTCACTTGTTTTACATAGGCTAATATAGGGAAAACCTTTAAAAATCTTCATGTCAGAAACCAGAAGGCCCATGTCTTTATGCCCCCAACTTCGAAGAAGTTATGGGGGCATATTAGTTTTGCCCTGTTCGTCCGTCCGTCCTTCCGTCCGTCCCGCTTTTTACTGCATAGCATAACTTAGGAACCATGGGTGCTAGGTTTTTGAAATTTCATATATATATTCTTTATGAAAAAATAATTGACCCGTGTTTTTTTCTGGTCAGGATTATGCCCCTTTCTTGAGTTATGCCCCTTTGCAAAAAAATACTTTGAAATCTTGTATGCAAGATATTTCAAAAACTGTTTGAGCTTTTGCCCTGAAACTTTACAGACTGGTTTGGGATGATGAGTAGATGAACTGATTAACTTTTGAAAAAAAAATCCGAATTTTTTTTTTCTCGAGTTATGCCCCTTTGAAATTTGCGCGTTTGAAGCTTGTAAGCAAGATATCTCAAATAAAAACTGAATGAGCTATTGCCCTGAAACTTTACAGGCTGTTTAAGGATGATGAGTAGATGAACTGATTAAATTTTGAAAAAAATCTGAAACTTTTTTCTTCAGTTATGGCCCTTTGAAATTTTTTTGCGTTTTAAGCTTGTAAGCAAGATAACTAAAACACTGTTTGAGCTATTGCCTTGAAACTTCAAAGAACGGTTGGGGATGATGAGAAGATGAACTGAATAACTTTTGACAAAAATCCATTTTGTTTTTCTTGAGATATGCCCCTTTGAAATTTTGCGCGTTTGAAGCTTGTAAGCAAGATATCTCAAAAACTGTACGAGCTATTGCCCTGAAACTTTACAGGCTGGTTAAGGATGATGAGTAGATGAAATGATTAACTATTGAAAAAAATCCAAAATTTTTTTCTTCAGTTATGGCCCTTTGAAATTTTTTTGCGTTTTAAGCTGGTAAGCAAGATAACTCAAAAACTGTTTGAGCTGTAGCCCTGAAACTTTACAGAATGGTTGGGGATGATGAGAAGATGAACTAATTAACTTTTGACAAAAATCCATTTTTTCTTGAGTTATGCCCCTTTGAAATTTTGCGCGATTGAATCTTGTAAGCAAGATATCTCCAAAACTGTACGAGCTATTGCCTTGAAACTTTACAGGCTGGTTAAGGATGATGAGTAGATGAACTGATTAACTTTCGACAAAAATCCAATTTATTTTTTCTCTTCAGGATAATGCTCCTTTCTTGAGTTATGCCCCTTTGCAAAAAATACTTTGAAATCTTGTAAGCAAGATATCTCAAAAACGTTATGAGCTATTGCCCTGAAAAATTACAGAATGGTTGGGGATGATGAGAAGATGAACTGAATAACTTTTGACAAAAATCCAATATTTTGAGTTATGCCCCTTTGAAATTTTGCGTGTTTGAAGCTTGTAAGCAAGATATCTCAAAAATGGTTCGAGCTATTACCCTGAAACTTTACAAGCTGGTTCAGGATGATGAGTAGATGAACTGATTAACGTTTAAAAAAAAATCGATTTGCTTTTCTTGAGTTATGGTCCTTTGAAATTTTTTATATTTTATGCTTGTAAGCAAGATAACTCAAAAACTGTTTGAGCTATTGCCCTGAAACTTTACAGAATGGTTGGGGATGATGACAAGATGAACTGATTAACTTTTGACAAAAATCCATTTTTTTTCTTGAGTTATGCCCCTTTGAAATGTTGCGCGTTTGAAGCTTGTAAGCAAGATATCTCAAAAACTGTACGAGCTATTGCCTTGAAACTTTACAGGCTGGTTAAGGATGATGAGTAGATGAACTGATTAACTATTGAAAAAAATCCAAAATTTTTTTCTTCAGTTATGGCCCTTTGAAGTTTTTTTTTTTGCGTTTTAAGCTTGTAAGCAAGATAACTAAAAACTGTTTGAGCTATTGCCCTGAAACTTTACAGAATGGTTGGGGATGATGAGAAGATGAACTGATTACCTTTCGACAAAAATCCAATTTATTTTTTCTTGTCAGGATTATGCCCCGTTCTTGAGTTATGCCCCTTTGCAAAAAATACTTTGAAATCTTGTAAGCAAGAAATCTCAAAAACTGTTCGAGATTTTGCCCTGAAACTTTACAGACTAATTTGGGATGATGAGTAGATGAACTGATTAACTTTTGAAAAAAATCTGAAACTTTTTTCTTGAGTAATGGCCCTTTGAAATGTTTCTGCGTTTTAAGCTTGTAAGCAAGATAACTAAAACTGTTTGAGCTATTGCACTAATCCTTTACAGAATGCTTGGGGATGATGAGAAGATGAACTGATTAACTTTTGACAAAAATCCATTTTTTTCTTGAGTTATGCCCCTTTGTTATTTTGCGTGTTTTAAGTTTGTAAGCAAGATATCTGAAAAACTGTTTGAGCTATAGCCCTATAACTTTACAGGCTGAATAAGGATGATCAGTAGATGAACTGATTAACTTTTGAAAAAAATCCGAATTTTATTTCTTCAGTTATTGCCCTTTGAAATTTTTGTGTTTTAAGCTTGTAAGCAAGATAACTCAAAAACTGTTTGAGCTATTGCCTTGAAACTTTACAGAATGGTTGGGGATGATGACAAGATGAACTGATTAACTTTTGACAAAAATCCATTTTTTTCTTGAGTTATGCCCCTTTGAAATTTTGCGTGTTTGAAGCTTGTAAGCAAGATATCTCAAAAACTGTACTAGCTATTGCCTTGAAACTTTACAGGCTGGTTAAGGATGATGAGTAGATGAACTGATTAACTTTCGACAAAAATCCAATTTATTTTTTCTCTTCAGGATTATGCCCCTTTCTTGAGTTATGCCCCTTTGCAAAAAATACTTTGAAATCTTGTAAGCAAGTTATCTCAAAAACGTTTTGAGCTATTGCCCTGAAACTTTACAGAATGGTTGGGGATGATGAGAAGATGAACTGAATAACTTTTGACAAAAATCCAATATTTTGAGTTATGCCCTTTTGAAATTTTGCGCGTTTGAAGCTTGTAAGCAAGATATCTCAAAAATGGTTCGAGCTATTACCCTGAAACTTTACAAGCTGGTTCAGGATGATAAGTAGATGAACTGATTAACGTTTGAAAAAAATTCAATTTTTTTTCTTGAGTTATGGTCCTTTGAAATTTTTTATATTTTAAGCTTGTAAGCAAGATAACTCAAAAACTGTTTGAGCTATTGCCCTGAAACTTTACAGAATGGTTGGGGATGATGACAAGATGAACTGATTAACTTTTGACAAAAATCCATTTTTTTTCTTGAGTTATGCCCCTTTGAAATTTTTGCGCGTTTGAAGCTTGTAAGCAAGATATCTCAAAAACTGTACGAGCTATTGCCTTGAAACTTTACAGGCTGGTTAAGGATGATGAGTAGATGAACTGATTAACTATTTAAAAAAATTCAAAAAAAATTTCTTCAGTTATGGCCCTTTGAAGTTTTTTTTTTTTTTTTTTTTGCATTTTAAGCTTGTAAGCAAGATAACTAAAAACTGTTTGAGCTATTGCCCTGAAACTTTACAGAATGGTTGGAGATGATGAGAAGATGAACTGATTACCTTTCGACAAAAATCCAATTTATTTTTTCTTGTCAGGATTATGCCCCGTTCTTGAGTTATGCCGCTTTGCAAAAAATACTTTGAAATCTTGTAAGCAAGATATCTCAAAAACTGTTCGAGCTTTTGCCCTGAAACTTTACAGACTGGTTTGGGATGATGAGTAGATGAACTGATTAACTTTTAAAAAAAATCTGAAACTTTTTTCTTGAGTTATGGCCCTTTGAATTTTTTCTGCGTTTTAAGCTTGTAAGCAAGATAACTAAAACTGTTTGAGCTATTGCACTAAGCCTTTACAGAATGCTTGGGGATGATGAGAAGATGAACTGATTAACTTTTGACAAAAATCCATTTTTTTCTTAAGTTATGCCCCTTTCTTATTTTGCGTGTTTTAAGTTTGTAAGCAAGATATCTGAAAAACTGTTTGAGCTATAGCCCTGAAACTTTACAGGCTTGTTCAGGATGATCTGTACATGAACTGATTAACTTTTGAACAAAATCCGAAATTTTTTTCTTCAGTCATTGCCCTTTGAAATTTTTGTGTTTTAAGCTTGTAAGCAAGATAACTCAAAAACTGTTTGAGCTATTGCCCTGAAACTTTACAGAATGGTTGGGGATGATGAGAAGATGAACTGATTAACTTTTGAAAAGAATTCAATATTTTTTCTTGAGTTATGCCCCTTTAAATTTTGCGCGTTTGAAGCTTGTAAGCAAGATATCTCAAACACTGTATGAGCTATTGCCCTTAAACTTTACAGGATGGTTCAGTGTGATGAGTAGATGAGCGGATTAACTTTTGAAAAAAAATCATTTTTTTTTCTTCAGTTATGGCCCTTTGATTTTTTTGCCTTTTAAGCGTGTAAGCAAGATAACTAAAAATCTGTTTGAGCTATTACCCTGAAACTTTACAGAATGGTTGGGGATGATGAGAAGATGAACTGATTAACTTACGACAAAAATCTTTTTTTTTTTTCTTGTCAGGATTTTGCCCCTTTCTTGAGTTATGCCCCTTTGCAAAAAATACTTTGAAACCTTGTAAGCAAGATATCTCAAAAATTGTTTGAGCTTTTCCCCTGAAATGTTACAGACTGGTTTGTGATGATGAGTAGATTAACTGGTTAACTTTTAAAAAAAATCCGAAAGTTTTTCCTTGAGTTATGGCCCTTAGGAATTTTTCGCGTTTTAAGCTTGTAAGCAAGATAACTAAAAAACTGTTTGAGCTATTGCCCTAAAACTTTACAGAATGGTTGGGGATGATGAGAAGATGAACTGATTTATTTTTGACAAAAATCTAATTTTTTTTTCTTGAGTTATGCCCCTTTGAAAATTTGCGTGTTTTAAGCTTGTAAGCAAGATATCTCAAAAGTTGTTTGAGCTATTGCCCTGAAACTTTGCAGGCTGGTTCAGGATGATGAGTAGATGAACTGATTAACTTTTGAAAAAAATCCGAAGGTTTATGCCCCTTTCTTGAGTTATGCCCTATTGCAAAATACTTTGAAATCTTGTAAGCAAGATATCTCAAAAACTGTTCGAGCTTTTGCCCTGAAACGTTACAGACTGGTTTGGGATGATGAGTAGATGAACTGATTAACTTTTGAAAATAATCCGAAATTTTTTTCTTGAGATTTGGCCCTTTGTAATTTTTTGCATTTTAAGCTTGTATGCAAGATAACTAAAAAACTGTTTGAGCTATTGCCATGAAACTTTACAGAATGGTTGGGGATGATGAGAAGATGAACTGATTAACTTTTGACAAAAATCCATTTTTTTTTCTTGAGTTATGCCCCTTTGAAATGTTGCGTGTTTTAAGCTTGTAAGCAAGATACATGTATCTCAAAAACTGTTTGAGCTATAGCCCTGAAACTTTACAGGCTGGTTCAGGATGATGAGTAGATGCACTGATTAACTTTTGAAAAAAAATCTGAAATTTATTTCTTCAGTTATGGCCCTTTGAAATTTTTGTGTTTTAAGATTGTAAGCAAGATAACTCAAAAACTGTTCGAGCTATTGCCCTGGAACTTTGCAGAATGGTTGGGGATGATGAGAAGATGAACTGAGTAACGTTTGACAAAAAATCCATTTTTTTTTCTTGAGTTATGCCCCTTTGAAATTTTGGGCGTTTTAAGCTTGTAAGCACGATATCTCAAAAAACTGTTTGAGCTATTGCCCTGAAACTTTACAGGCTGGTTCAGGATGATGAGTAGATGAACTGATTAGGTGAATTTTAATGCAGTTGTATTTTTGGGGAACTTAATGCATGCTTGCTTAAGACAGGTTGCTCGCTTAATTGAGGTGGACACTAAGACAGGTTTGAATGTATCTCTAAAACTGTATGAGCTATTGTCCTGTAACTTAAAACACTGGTATGGGGTGATAAATGAATGACCTGATTAACTTCCGTTTTTCTTGTGTTATGTTCCTTCTAAAATTTCAGCATTGCACCCAAATAAAAAAAAGATATCTCAATTACTGTTAGGGACAAGCACTGTTAGGGTCAAGCAGTGTTAAGGTCAAGCAGTTGGGGGCATTGTGTTTCATAAACACTGGCTTTAGTTGATATTTGGTATGAAGCTGCGTCTAGTGGACCGATACCAAAATTATTCAAATTATAACCCTTTGGCCAAAAATATCCCCGCGTGGGGCCCCACTGATTTTACATAGGCTTATATTTGGAAAACCTTTAAAAATCTTCTTGTCTGAAACCGGAAGGCCCAGGTCTTTGATATTTGGTATGACGCTTCATGTAGTGGACCTTTACCAAGATTCTTATTGTTCAAATTATAGCCCTGGGGCCAAAAATGGCCCCGCCCCATGGCCCTCTGGTTTTACATAGGCTTATATAGGGAAAACCTTTAAAAATCTTCTTGTCTGAAACCAGAAGGCCCAGGTCTTTGATGTTTGGTATGAAGTTTCAACTGATGGACCTCTACGAAGATTGTTCCAATTATAGCCCTGGGGCCAAAAATGGCGCTGTCCCAGGTTTTACATAGGCAAATATAGGGAATGCCTTTAAGTATTCTTGTCTGAAACCAAAAAGCCTTGATCTTGGATATTTGGTATGACGCTTGCTGCTTCATCTAGTGGACCTCTTCCAAGATTGTTCAAATTCTAGCCTAGGGGCCAAAAATGCCCCCCCCCCCCCCACCACAGGGCCCGCATCTTTTACATAGGCTGGGCTGCATGATGCTTCTACGCAGAGCTGAATCCGGCCCGCACACTAGTACTGGTAAACCGCTAAGAGGATCTAAGCCTGTCCAGGAACCGCGGTGCGAGGCGGACCGTCAATGCTAATAAACCCTATTGGTTACATTGGGCGACAGGGCTCGAATTGTCATTTCATCTCAATATCGGGTAAAAGTCCCACAAAATTGGAAGCAACGTCCCCAAAATGACCTTTACAGTGTTGACGGGGACGTTAAACCTCAAATCAAAGAAACAATTTACATAGGCTTATATAGGAAAAACCTTAAACAATTTTTTTTCTGAAACCAGAAGGCCCAGGCTTATGATATTTGATATTAAGCTTCATTTAGTGGACCTCTACCAAGATTGCTCAAATTATAGCCCTGAGGCCAAAAATTGTCCCGCCCAAGGACCCACATGTCAATCCTTTAGCTCAGATGAGCGATATAGAACCATCATGGTCCTCTTGTTTTCTTAGATGTTTGCGAAGTAACTTGGCAGAAATTGTAACAATCTGGAGACGATGTGCTGCGTGCAAGACGCAGGTCAGTATCTCTAAGATCAAGGCCATACGTAGAGGTAAAAAAAAAATATTTTTTTTTTCTTAATTCTGTATGGACTTTTTAAAATTACTTTGTCATTCCTGGATGGATTTTGAATATTACATGGCAGAAATTTTAACCACCATGAGACAGTGTGTAGCGCGCAAGACCCAGATCGGTACATCCAAGGTAATGTTTATACGTAGAGGTAAAAGGTCTAAAGGGGGTCTTTTCTTAGTGTCCGCTCAATATTTGTTTTCTTAGATGGTTGCGAAGTAACTTGGCCGAAATTGTAACATTCAGCGTGCAAGACGCAGGTCAGTATCTCCAAGATCAAGGCCGTAGGTAGAGGTAAAAAAAAAATGATTTTCTTAATTCTGTATGGACTTTTTAAAATTACTTTGCATAAATGTTTACCATCATGAGACAATCTATCACGCGCAAGACCATGGTCAGTAGCTCCAAGGCCAAGGGCATATTTTGAGGTCAAAGGTCAAAAGAAGTGTCTTGTTTTCGTTTTCCTGTCCGGTCAATAACTTTCTATTCCCCGGATGGATTTTGAAATTACTGGCAGAAATGTTAAACATCATAAGATGTGTTGTGCGCAAGACTCAGGTTTGTGCCTCCAAGGTCAATGCCATTCTTGGAGGTATAAATTTAAAAAATAGTCTTATTTTCGCATCCCTTCAATAACGTTTCTTATTTCTGGATCGATTTTGAAATTACTTGGCAGAAATGTTAACCAATATGAGACGATGGGTCGCGTGTAGGACCAAGGTCGGTATATCTGAGGTCAAGGTCATACTTAGAGGTTAGAGGTCAACAAGTACCCTTTTTGTGCCCATTCAATAACTTTCTCATTCTTGGATGGATTATGCAATTACTTGGCAGATATGTTTAGCATCTTGAGATGTGTATCGCACAGGCCCCAGGTGGGTACCTCCATATTCAAGTCATACTTAGAGCTCAAAGGCCAAACAAAGAGTCCTTTTTTCGTGTCCAGTCAATACCCTTTTTGTTCTATCACAGATTTTGAAATGACTTGGCAGAAATGTTAACCGTCATGAAATGATGTGTCATGCATAAATCTCAGCTAAAGGTCAAATAGGTTGTACTCACACAGTCTGTTACATAACGCTTCCTTCTATGTCCTATATATGGCGGGGGCATCCGTGTCCAATGAACCAAGGTTATAAATTATGAGACTACTAGTACTACTACTAAGAGTACTCCTCCTACATGTATTACTTCTACCACTATTATTACTACTACTTGTACTACAACAACAACAACAACAACTACAACAACTACTACTACTACTTCTACTACTACTACTACTACTACTACTACTACTACTACTACTACTGCTTGCTGTGTGTGGCTGCTACATGAACTTTAATTATCCCTGTCTTTGCAGTTCAACCCGTCTATGCCAATTTCTCCCGAGCTACAAGGCTTCAAGAAAGCAACGACCCTGAAGGACCGTATCCACTGTGTTTGTATTGTCATTGATGGGAGTACAGCAGGGGTACTACCGGAAAAGATGCTGGAGAAGATCAAGGCTATACAGGCCAAGGCGAATCTTAGAAGTAAAACTTCTGTTTCAATTGGGGTTTAACGTCCCCGTCAACACCTTCAGGGGAGGCAACTCATGCAAAAGTATTTTGTCTCCTCTGTCAATAGGGGTCAACTCTTAAAGGAAAGAATTTGCTGCTGAGGAGCAAATTCTTTCCCCTTATAGTAGACCCCTTTTTCAGTTGGAGAGCGCTTATAGAAAAGTGAACAGGAAGTCCCTAAAGTTATCTCCCTTTGAAAAATGGTGGAAAAATCTACCAGGTGTTCCAGCCCCTTAACGTCTCCGTCAACACTATATTGGTCATTTGGGAGACGTTGCTTCCATTTTGTGGGATTTATACCGACTATAATTGAGATGAAATGGCATCTTAAGCCATGCCATCCAATATAATAAATAGGGTTTATAAGCATGGACGGGCGTGAATCTTAGAAATAAAACTTTTGTTTGAATTTGGGATGAACGTCCCCGTCAACACTACATGTATATAGGTCGATTGGGAGACATTGCTTCCAATTTTGTGGTACTTTTACCGACCATGACTGTTTGTTTTGTTTGATTTGAGGTTTAACGTCCCCGTCAACACTGTAAAGGTCATTTTGGAGACGTTGCTTCCAATTTTGTGGGACTTTTACCCGACATTGAGATGGAATGACATCTCAAGCCCTGTCGCCCAATGAAACCAATAGGGTTTATTAGCATGGACGGTCCACCTCGCACTGCGGTTCCTGGACAGGCTTAGATCCTCTAAGCTGTTTACCAGTACTAGTGTGCGGGCCGGATTCAGCTCTGCGTGGAAGCATCGTGCAGCCCATATATTTCTTCAAGCCCCTATGGGCGGGGGCACCGACCATGACTGAGATGAAATGAAATCTCACGCCCTGACACCAAATGTAATAAAAAGTCTATATGCATAGAAGATCCGACTCGCACCACTTTACATCGACAGGGTTAGGCCCACTAAGCGGTTTACAAGTACTCATGTGCGGTCGGATTAAGCTCTGCCTGCAAGCGTCATGCAGCCCACCCAATCTATTTCCCCAAGCACCGGTGGGCGGGGGCCCGGAAGTAAAACATAAATCCTCAAAAGCAAATGCATCACGAAAACGTGCCTATATTATTTAGACACCCTTGAACCCCAGTTTTGAACCCCAGTCTATGCATTAAAACTGGGGTTTACAGGGGTATACCTTATTTTTCTTTTTTTCTACTCTAAAATTTAGATTTTGGGTATTCGTTAGAACCACACCGATGAGGCGGTTCTAACGATTACACACAATGTATATTTTAGAGCAGAAGTAAGAAAAATATCACAAATTTTGATATTAAAATTTTCAATTTTTAGGCGTTAAAGTTTACTATGTATTTGTATAGGCGAGTTTTTATACGCCCGTTTGAAAAACGGTCGTATTATGTTATGCACCCCCCCGGCGTCCGTCCGTCTGTAAACTTTTCGTTTCCGGATAACTCCTCCTAGACTTTACATCCGATCAAGAAACTTCATACATAGTTAGACCGTGATGTGGGGCAGCGCATATTCGTTCGACGGTCCACCAAATAATAATAGAATTATGCCCCTTTGAATTTTTTGTAAACTTTTCGTTTCCGGATGACTCCTCCTACAGTTTACATCCAATCAAGCTGAAACTTCACACATAGACCATGATGTGGGGCAGCGCATATTGTTTCGACGGTCCACCATATAATAATAGAGTTATGCCCCTTTGAATTTTTTAGCTCACTAGAGCCGAAGGCAGCGGGGGAGCTTATAGGATAGGCAGTAACCCGAGATATCTGGCTGTAGTGACCTACAGCCAGAGAAATTCCACCCTTGAAAACCCCAATATTGCCGATCCTTCCAAGGATCGGGAGGGTGTGGACTCCTTCAAACCCGATTGGGTGCGTTTATACATTAATTTGTGTGATTTTCCTAACACAGGCATCTTCAATACATATTTTTGCACTATTGTAATTAATTACCTAAAGATTCCTTGTTTACAAAACGTATTCCTCCTCACTTGAATTTGACCGTGTGAAAAAAATCGCCACATTTGTTTACAAACTTGAACTCTGGGTAATAAAGGTCATGCGATGAAACACGTAAGCGGTGTAGAGGTAAGAATTTATACCGACCTAATTCGACCGATTTTGACAGATGGCGGGAATATTATATCTATCTCTACGTTATATACTAAGTCGGTCACATTTGGCGATGTAATCGCTGAAGTATGATGACCCCAATCAAGATCGGCCTTGATGGTAATACCGCGATATTTTGCGGATTGAACCTGCTCCAAAGTGGTGTAGTGAATAATCAAACCGAAACTGATTGTCAGGAAGATGCCGTGACACCCTCATCGAATGACATTTGGTCACATTGAACTTCACCTGCCAATCGGCCTCCCACTGTGCTAGTCGGTCCAGGTCATCTTGTAAAATGAGACAGTCAGAGGGAGAGTATATGTTCCTATACAGTACACAAAAATCAGCAAACGAATGGACAGATGACCTGATATTAACGGGAAGATCATTTAGGGGATAACTGTATTGAAAATTAGAAGTTTATAAAAGGCTTGATTCTATGACGGTTCCAACGTAAAGGCTTATGTTGGTTGGTACCTGATGCTCTGTCTCTGGTCGGGCCCATCGAAGTCTAACTGTTGGTTTTCTTTTGCTCCAGCATTTCAGTGGTTTCGTGCTGTCGAGTACTCACCGTTGTTTCATCTCTGTGTTTTTTTTATTTTTGTGTTCACAGAGATGTTGCACTGATGAGTTAGGAGGCCTTCATGCGGACTGAACAAATTATTTGTCTTAATCGCGACGGAAGTAAGGGCGAGGATTGTGGCCACGTAAAATCGATTTAACCCCCCCCCCCCCTCCCCCGCGTGGAATTCGTTTCTGCTGACCATTCCAAGGCGGTTCTTCTGTCGCGGTTAATTTTTGTTATGGTTTGTCTTTGGGTGTTTGTATCGCTTATATTATTTTATTTTGGATAGCCTATTGTCCTTTTGGCTTTCCGCTGTTGGTGTTTCCGTTGGAGTATATTGCTTCATGTTTGTGTTTCTTTCCCTTTGGTGACTCTGATAGGAGCTGTGGGTTAATTAATTGTATCGGTTCCTGATTATTGCCTCTATTTCTGTTTTGAACCCGTCTAAAGTTTTAGGACCTGGTGAGCTTCATCCTAGAGTTCTGAATGAACTAGCAAATGAGTTAGGTCCAGTTTTTGCTCATCTTTTCCAACAATCTCTCGATACGGCTGAAATCCCCAAAGAATGGCTCCTTGCGAACATCTGCCCACTTTTCAAAAATGAAGACAGGGCTCTTGCTCGTAATTATCGCCCAGTGTCACTGACTTGTGTTCTATGTAAATTGCTTGAACACATAGTCTGCTCAAACATCATGGGCTACTTGGATGAGCATAAACCTTTGTCAGACAGACAACATGCATTTAGGAAAAGGCATAGTTGCGAAACTCAGCTGAGCACGGTGATTAATGATTGGGTAAAAATCTTGGACAAAAGGTGGGGGGGGGGGCAGGTGGACACATTTATTTTGGACTTCAAGAAGGCTTTTGACACCCCACCTCATGAACTACTTAAATCCAAATTATTTGGTAATGGAATTGGGAGGAAGAGTCTCAAATGGATAGATTCCTTCCTTTGCTACAGAAAACAGCGTGTTGTTGTTAATGGTGAATCTTCAATATATGCGCCAGTTTATCTGGGGTCCCACAGGGAACTGTTCTTGGTCCGCTGCTATTCTCCCTGTACATTAATAATATTTCCACTGACACTGAGTCAGAAATAAGACTGTTTGCAGACGACTGTGTTTGCTATCGGGAAATCAGAGCAACAGAGGACTTAATGAAACTTCAGAAGGATATAGATAGATCTGGATGTTGGGCACGAAAATGGGACATGAGATTTCAGCCTGTTAAATGCAATGTTATGAATATAACTGGGAAGAGAACAAATAAAATTGAGGCTTCATACACTTTAGAAGGAACGGTCTTCGAAAATGTGACTTGGTGTGACAATCACACACGATTTGAGATGGAATACACACATTAGCAACATGTGTACTGAGGCGAATAGAACACTTGGTTTCCTGAGGCAAAATCGTCACCAGTGTCCTCAGGATGTGAAGGAGACAGCATATAAGGGACTTGTTTACCCAGTCTTGGAATATGGAGTGGCATCTGGGACCCAAGTGGAGTGACCCTTAATGAAGAAATTGAAAAAGTTCAGAATAGAGCTGCTAGATTTGTAACAAGCAATTTATGCTTTGAAACGCATGCCTGAAATTCTAGGAACATTAAGATGGGGGTCTCTCAAGAAAAGGAGAAGAGACAGTATGCTTATATTCTTATACAAACGTCTAAAGCGTGCTGCCAACATTCCAACAGATGGCCTTGTTTCCCCAGCTAGTCACTGTAAAAAGCACCATTCATTAACGTTTCAGACCCTTGCTGCAAGAACTGACCTTTATAAAGAAGTGTTCTTCTCCCGAACCATTAGAGATTGGAATGCCCTTCCCGATTTGATTATTTCGACAGCTGAAGGTGCATAGGATTGTGTAGCTAAGTTTACCTCTTTGGTTAGAGCTAGGGACTAACTTCCCATATCACAGGTCCTGGTGTATGAGTGTCATTTGACGTGTCACCAGTAACAATTCTGATTCTGAAAATTGTCATTTGGAGAGGTAAATCGGCGGTTTTACGGTCGAAAATTCAGTTTTACGCGCTAGCGGAGCCGTAAAACGTAATTTGCGATCGTAAAACCGACGATTAACCTCCACAAATGACAATTTTCAATACAGTTATCATCACTCTAATGCATTTATTCATTTGATTTGTTAAAAAATGTCCTACTTGCACAAAACGGCAAGCACTGCGAGCTGCGTAAACCCAAATACCAGCCAATCAAAAACGTTTCTTGATGACTTCTGGGTTCTGACAGTATATCGCAGAATATATCGTCGCAAATGTTCGACGTTATAGAATCAGACGTCGCGTTACATACGCGAGTGCATTTTAATTATGAATACTAAAAAGGACAGGTCCAAGTACCGAACCTTGTGGGACACCAGATAAAAAAGGGGCGCTTGGCCATCAAGTGCAACTTTTTTGTGTGCTATGAGCTAATTTACCTATTTGTGGATCCTCTTATCCCACAATATTCCAGTTTGTACAATAGCCTTCTGTATGGTACCTTGTCAAAGACCTTGGCAAAGTCCATGATAATAAAGTCAGTCTGTTAGTGGCCACGGCTATTATGGCCGCATCCAGATTGCTTAAAATGTCATGGCAAAATTTGACTAATTGGGTTTCACAAGACCTTAAGCTGCGGAAACCATACTGACTGTCAGCAAGAATGCTCTCAAAGGCAAGTAGCTTGTTAATATGACTAATTTAGAATATGCTCAACGAACAGATAAAAATGAACTGCGCGTGTTGTTCTTCTGCCTTACGAAGGTAAACTAAAAAGGTTTTAAGCGAGTCTTACGCCTGATTACACTTTTCTGGAGTCCATGTATGTTGATCTGAACATTGATTTTTTGCCATTTTGTCTATGGACTAATGATTTTGGATTAACGCTTTGGTACTACGACCTAAACTACTTAATAGAAGGGAGATTCAAGGATGGACCAAGTATTGCCTCCACTCTTAGCAAGAACTTCGCGGTTTCTTTTACGCCAGGTAAAGAGGTCCTCATATGAGAGTCCTGTACTACATGTAGGTCAATTAGATCAGTGGATGTAAAAAGGAAACAGCTCAGCGAAGCCGAGGAGAAGTTCCGAAAAATTCGCAAGCCTGTTTCCTATATTGCCACAAAATTACAAACAACGCCAAGCAGACGGGAACATCCTTCGAAAAAAACTACGCGTTCTGTCCTCGCGCATCATAAGTAAAAGGTATCCTTTACTTCAGGTTAAGTATTTCATTAATAAACCAAAACACTTGACCAAGAGAACAAAGAATATGTATTCATTTTAATCTTAATAAAACAGAAAGTGAATGTCAGTTTAACACTGTATCCTATATGAAAAAAGGCAATGTTATTTTGAAACCATTGACATTCCTAGTGGCTGTTGTGGCTGAGTCCCAATCTATACCGTACAGCCTTTGAACGCCTCTGTAGTTTTGGCATCTACCACATAGGAGGGAATACTATTCTACGGAGGAATAGTTTTATGGAAGAAGGAAATCTTCAGGCCATCACTCTAGGCCTGGTACCTACGATATTGACAGTTGTTTAATTTTGATGCCCTTGTTTGAGTTGAACTAGTCACACGGGTCAGGTTGTTATCTTTATTAAGAGACACTGTATCAGAGTGTATCTTATAAAAGGAGGTAGAAAGGTGAAAGCTGTGGGTTGGGCTAGGAGTTTAAAGAGGACAGCTCATGACGGGTCTCCAGCGATGGCCATTCCAACTTAACAAGCATATCCCCCACGCTACTTTTGTTCCGTCATCGCCGGCAGGTCCATCGAGCAACCGTCCACCGGACATTCTAAACCTATTGTATCTGAGTTTTGACATGGAGGTTCCAAACAGGTGATGCATACTCAAGTTGAGGTCGAACCAATGTTTTGTATGCAACATCCCTTGTCTGCCTTGAAGCAAAAGCCAAATTACATCTTAGAAATCATAATGTCTCAGTTGCTTTGGATGTAATCTCAGAAACGTACTGACCCCAATCGAGATCGTCAGTGATGATGAGACCAAGGTATTTAGCGGATTGAACCTGCTCGCATGTATGCTGGTGTAATGAGTAGCCGAATTTAAGTGCCATGATACCCTCTTTGAGTTACATCTGGCCACACTGAACTTCATCTGCCTGTCGGCCTCCCAAAGTGCTGGGCTATTCAGGTCATCTTGTAAGATAAGGCATTCAGAAAGAGTAATATTCCTGTACAAAACAATTATCAGCAAATAAACGAACAGATGATCTGATGTTATCCAAATACATGTACAAAAGAAAAGGACCGGTCTGAGTATCGAGCCTTGGGGGAGACCAGATAGAAGAGGGATTTGATCAGACGCCTTGCCACTCAAGTACAACTTGTTGTGAGCGCCTAGAGGTTCATGGGCCAAACTATCTGAGTGTAGATCCTCTTATCCGATAGTAATCCAATTTATACAAACAGCCTCCTGTGAGGTACATGTACCATGTCAAAGGCATTGGCGAAATCCATGATATAAATTAACAAATGGTCTTGCAATAGTCGGTTGGTAACACCACAAATGTGTCATTTCCTTGAAGTACACGGTCAGTTATCTCCCGCTGTTTTTCTTTTATGGCGAAGTCGATTTTTTTCTTCTCCAAAATGGAGCGTGATGGCTAATTGGTTAGTGCACTTGCCTCTGTTGCTAGAGGTCCCGGGTTCGATCCCCGGCAGCGGCGATAAAATTTCGGTGTCCGAACACGCTCCTTTGGCATCATTTGCAGGGGTGAATGTCATAAAGTGCACCGTCCTTCGGATTGGGACGTTAATTGGAGCCCCCCTCCCCCCCGTGCACTGTGCAGGTTAAATAACCCTACCGTAATTACATGATTACTGTGTAGGCTTTCATCCTGCAAAACCTGTAGTGTATGTTATGTACACCTGTGAGTAATGGCAAAATGTGACCGATCGCAGTATCAGTAGAAAGAAAGAAAGATAGAAAAGAGGAGTTGCATTCGTCCTCCAACAACATCTTTTACCCGGATAATATATATCGGTGGTAAAATTTTATGTTTACACCAACATTACGTCACACATTTACATACACAAAAGGTCAAACCAAACAAAATGGTGTCTTGATGAGTTTTTCTATGGCTTGACAGAAAACTTGGTCAGAAATACTGCCTTCAAACGTCAGTAAACTTGTTTCGGCGATTCAGGGATGATCATTAATGTTTTATCAATCGATCACTTATCATGGGCTTTCATGTTATGGCAAAATCAGTTCAGAAATCACTGGAAACACTGCCTAGCTACTTAGAAATCCAGTATTGGAGTTTTCACTATAGCTATTCCTCTGACGTTAAAGCCGCCAAAACAGAAAATAAAAAAGGCTTTTAGAACGTCAGAGAAGGCTCGGATTAGAGAGGCAGTTGTCCGTCGTCGTCGTCGTCTGCGTCGTCTGGCGTCAACAATTTTAAACGACATCTCCTCTGAAGCCACTGTGCCGATGGTGCCCAAATTTTATCTGTAGCATCCTTGGAACTTTGTGTTTTTAGCTCACCTGAGCAAAGCTCAATGTGAGTTTTTGTGATCACCTTTTTTCCGTCGTACGTGCGTCGTTCGACGTGCGTCGTGCGGTGTGCGTCATCAACATTTACCTTGTAAAGACTCTAGAGACCCTAATTTTGCTTCAATCTTCATGAAACTTTACCAGAATGTTTGTCTTGATGATATCTGGGTCAAGTTCGAATATGGGTCATGTCAGGTCAAAAAGTAGGTCAGTAGGTAAAATCATAGAAAAAACCTTGTTAATACTCTAGAGGTCACAGCTTTGGTCAAATCATCCTGAAACTTGCTCAAAATGATCATCCGGACAATATCTTGGTCAAGTCCGAATATGGGTCATGTCAAGTTAAAAAGGAGGTCAGCAGGTCAAATCCTAGAAAAACCTTGTAAACGCTCTAGAGGCCACAGTTTTGGTCCAATCATACTCAAACTAGCTCAGAGTGATCATTCTGACAATATCTTGGTCAAGTTCGAATATGGGTCATGTGGGATCAAAAAATAGGTAAGTAGGTCAAACCATAGAAAAACCTTGTTAACACTCTTGAGGCCACAGTTTTGGTCCAATCATCCTCAAGTTTGCTCAGAATGATCATTCTGCAATATCTCGGTCAAGTTCGAATACGGGTCATGTCGTGTCAAAAAGTATATCAGTGGGTCAAATCATAGAAAAACATTGTTAAGACTCTAGAGGCCACAGTTGTGGTCCAATCATCCTCAAACTTGTTCAGAATGATCATCCTGACAATATCTTGGTCATGTACGAAAATGGGTCATGTCGGGTCAAAAAGTAGGTCAGTAGGTCAAGTCATAGACAAACCTTGTTAACACTCTAGAGCCCACAGTTTTGGTCCAATCATCCTCAAACTTGCTCAGAATGATCATCTTGACAATATCTCGGCGAAGGTCGAATATGGGCCATGTGGTATCAAAAAGGAGGTCAGTAGTTCAAACCATAGAAAAAACTTTGTTAACACTCTAGAGGCTATAGTTTATGTCCAATCATCCTCAAATTTGCTACGAATGATCATCCTGACAATATCTCGGGCAAGTTCGAATACGGATCATGTAGGATCAAAAAGTAGGTCAGTAGGTGAAATCATAGAAAAACCTTGTTAACACTCTATAGAGGCCACAGTGTTGGTTCAATCATCATCAATCTTGCTCAGAATGATCATCTCTGCAATATTTAGGTCAAGTTCGAATATGGGTCATGTGGGGTCAAAAAGTAGGTCAGTAGGTCAAATCATAGAAAAACCTTGTTTAAACTCTAGAAACCGCAATTTTAGCTCACCTGAGCAAAGCTTAAGGTGACCTTTTGTGATCACCTTTTGTCCGTTGTATGTGCGTCGTGCATCATGCATCATGCGACTTGCGTCGTCAACATTTACCTTGTTCATCTTCTAGAGACCACAATTTTGCTTCAATCTCCATGAAACTTTACCAGAATGTTTGTCTTGATGATATCTTGGTCAATTTTGGATATGGGTCATATCAGGTAAAAACTAGGTCACTAGGTCAAATTCCTTGAAATCCTTATTCACTCGCTAGAGACCGTAGTTTTGCTTCAAACTTCATGAAACTTTACCAGAATGTTTGACTTGATGATACCTGAGTCAGGTTTGAATATGGGTAATGTCAGGTCAAAAACTAGGTCACATTCCTTGAAAATTTTGTTCATCCTCTAGAGACTTCAATTCCGCTTGAATCTTCATGAAACTTTACCAGAATGTTTGTCTTGATGATATCTGGGTCAAGGACGAATATTGATCATGTTAGGTCAGAAACTAGGTCACTAGGTCAAATTCCTTGAAAACCTTGATCAGCCTCTAGAGGCCACGATTTTTGCTTCAATCTTCATGAAACTTTACCAGAATGTTTGTCTTAATGATATCTGGGTCAAGCAAACAGTGCAGACCAAGATCCTACCACGCCCGAAGTGGCAGTCTGATCAGGGTTGACACTGTTTGCCATTCCATCTGCACTTGGAACATGAAACAAAGGAGCAGTCTCTATAAGGCTGTTTTCATGGCCACAACCGATTTCCTTTAAACTTTGTAGCTTCAAATTGATACATATTGACTGTCTAATGGTGAATTTTTAGAATCTTTGGTTCACTGGTTTTTGCCATATACACTTTTAAAGTGGGTGGGGTAATGTCACCCCATCAAGGGTATACCAACAAAAATGCTATTATTTTTGTTCAAAGTGCATGACTGGAGGCGATGTTTGCCGTATGCTTACTACCCTTTTAGGCATAACAGCCGGTGATGACAGTCTTATAAATATCAAACAAGAGAAGAGTTTATACACGCTTGTAAGTTGTACCCAAATATCAGTAATTTTTATTCCCCAACTTTACAAAAAACCACAACACCTTGACAGTTTTCAACTTATTTCAAAGATCTTTCATAAATATAATGTTGATGTAATAGTCATTCTAGGTATATGTCAGAATTATTGTTAGTTCATAAAACTTAAGAGATACCTGCCCCTGAAATTGGATTTTACCCATTTTTTTAAATCGGAGTGCATTTATCCGTTTGTAGTACTCACAACTTCATTTGAAAGTGAATAAACCGATTCCATGCAAATATTATTAAATAGATGTGGACAAGGAAGTCATTTGATTTAATAGTGCATGCTAGTATTTCCTTTTTTTTTTTTGGTTATATATGAACTCTTAATTTCCAGGTGCAAATGGAACATTTGTCAACTGTCAAACATTTTTGACCACCAAAGAAGGCTTTGCTCATGTTGTGGAATCTCATTTTAGACTGATGCTGTGCTTAAATATAAACCTGTATGGTCTCACGACATGTTTAAGGATTTGTTAATTTACTGATCTTCCTCTGAATCGCTAGATGTACTCCATGTGTCAACAGCACCATCATAAACAAAATCAATATGTTCCCGGCTGGGTTTTGCTTCACTATTTCTGTTATGTTCCGGTAATATCCCAAATACCAGAGAACAGAAGCCACATGTGCACAACATCCCACGGTACGAGCTCCACTTCTGCACCCACAATACCACCCAGTGATTGGGTTCAGTCCTTGTGTATATTCAACCCACATGTTATATGTTTTATTAGACGTGTGGCAAGAACGTATCTGTGCTTTGAGAACACCATCTTCTTCTTTGTGTGCCATTATCTCATATGATCCATTGTCGTCAAAATGTTCATCTGTGTAGGATTTGGCTTGTTTCAGCTGGTAAATACCCAGTTTCAAATCCCTGAGTTCATCCTCAGTCATCTCTGGGAAATTCTCAAGTTTCTCATCATCGATCTTTATCCAAATAACCCGTTTTTTATCCCAGTCATTTTTTGTCGCGCCTGCTATTAGCATGGCGCGATATAGGCGCCCGGTTTTCCGTCCGTTCGTTCGTTCGTCCGTTCGTCAAGGCTTCAACATTTGCGACGACCCTAGCGTTCACCATAATGGTCAAGTTTATTTCTCAAGAACTATAAGAGCTTCATTAATGATACTTGGTACAAACTTGTATCTGGGGATGACAACTTACATGCAAGCATCCATATATGACCTTGACCTACATTTCATGGTTCACTGACTTTGTAAAATATTGCGACCACCCTAGCGTTCACCCTAATGGTCAAGTTTATTTCTCAAGAACTATAAGAGCTTTATTAATGATATCTGGTACAAACTTGAATCTGTGGCTGGCTACTTGAATGCAAGCATCCATATTTGGCCTTGACCTAAATTTCATGGTTCACTGACTTTGTAAAATATTGCGACCACCCTAGCGTTCACCCTAATGGTCAAGTTTATTTCTCAAGAACTATAAGAGCTTTACTTATGATACTTGGTACAAACTTGTATCTGGGGATGGTAACTTAAATGCAAGCATCCATATTTAACCTTGACCTATATCTCATGGTTCACTGACTTTGTAAAATATTGCGACCACCCTAGCGTTCACCCTAATGGTCAAGTTTATTTCTGAAGATTTATAAGAGCTTCATTAATGATATTTGGTGCAAACTTGAATCTGGGGATGACAACTTAAATGCAAGCATCCATATTTGACCTTCACCTAAATTTCATGGTTCACTGACTTTGTAAATTATTGTGACCACCCTAGCGTTAACCCTAATGGTTAAGTTAATTTCTCAAGAATTATTAGAGCTTCATTAATGATACTTAGTACAAGCTTGCATTTGAGAATGGGATCTTTTGAACAAGCATCTATGTTTGACCTTGACCTACATATCATGGTTCGATGACTTTGCGCGCCACATGCGCGACATAGCCTTCGGCGGAATTCTTGTTACGACCTTATCCGGCAGCTTATTTGGAGCTATCGCTAGGGCCATCATTCTTCTAGCAATTACTTTGCCTGAATCTTTGCTTGTTACCAAAGGTAGTCTAAATGCATTGCACAATGAGCAAAAAATCCTTACATAGTCGCCAACATATGGTATTTGACTATTGGGCATTGTGTTGCTAAGGGCTTTCCACTTTTTAATTCTCCCATTAGCTGATTCGGCAACCCATCTCACCTTTGTAACTAGCCTTGACTCATTCGCCTCTTTAGTCGTATGTTGCTTTTGAGATTTGTTTAGGAAGTAAGGCATATGAGAATTGATTCCAAAATCCTTTAGTATATCTATAGCATCCCTGAAGCCGCGGTCTACAACGAGAACATCATCTTTTTCAAACCAGTCAGTAATATTTTCTGCATTAGTCTTTAACATGTGTTCGGTAATCTTAGCATCTGTGTTTTTCCCATCTGCAAGATACTGTCCCATCACAGTCAAAATGTAACCATCAGTGGCCACAAGCATCATAGGTTTCAGCAAAGGCTGTCCTTTACGTACGGAATAAGATCTTATCTGAAATGAGTAGTTTCCACTCTTCTCAATATATATGTATGTTCCATCAGCCACTGCGATTGCAACATCAGAATTTGAATCCCCAAATAGGACATTTGCAAAAGTTGATGTATGATTCAGGGATGTTAGAGAAATACTAAAGGGTTATGAAATCAATTCTCATATGCTTCACTTCCTAATCAAATCTCAGAAGCAATATAAGACTGAAGAGGCGAATGATTCAAGGTTAGGTACAAAGTGAGATAGGTTGTCAAATCAGCTAACGGGAGAATTACAAAGTGGAAGGCTTAGCAACAAAATATCCAATAGTAAAATACCATATATTGGCGGCTATGTAAGAATTGTTTGCTCGTTTTGCAATGTGTTTAGACCACAAGGACTGAACTCAATCACTGGATGGTACTGTTGGTGAAGAAGTGGCGCTCGTACCGTGGGATGTTGTGCTCATGTGCTTGCTAGCATGCACTATTAAATCAAATGACTTCTTTGTCCACATCTATTTAATTATATTTGCATGGAATCGGTTTATTCACTCCCAAATGAAGTTGTGAGTACTACAAACGGATAAATGCACTCTGATTTAAAAAATGGGTAAAATTCAGTTTCAGGGGCAGGTAACTCTTAAGTTTTATGAACTAACAATAATTCTGACATATACCTAGAATGACTATTACATCAACATTATATTTATGAAAGATCTTTGAAATAAGTTGAAAACTGTAAAGGTGTTGTGGTTTTTCGTAAAGTTGGGGAATAAAAATTACTAATATTTAGGTACAACTTACAAGCGCGTATAAACTCTTCTCTTGTTTGATATTTATAAGACTGTTATCACCGGCTGTTATGCCTAAAAGGGTAGTAAGCATACGGCAAACATCGCCTCCAGTCATGCACTTTGAACAAAAATAATAGCATTTTTGTTGGTATACCCTTGATGGGGTGACATTACCCCACCCACTTTAAAAGTGTATACAGCAAAAACCAGTGGACAAAAGAGTCTAAAAATTCATGCCTTTAATGATCCATTTTAAAATTAATGAGCAAGACAATTTCATGCTTAAGTGAGTGGAGCATGATAAAAGTGTTTAACCTTGGGGTCAGTCTTCACATTTTTCTTTGCTATAGAAGGCTCATGCTGCCAACAAAGACTCTGATTAGACAGTGCAAAGATATATCTGAGATTTGGTTAGTCACACTTGCTTGTAGGGTTTAATTTGCACCAGCTCAAATGATTTGGTCTCGCACCACTGTATTTGAGGCCTGCTTTGGTCACGAGATGCAAATTCTTTCAACAAAAGGTTAGGTTTGTTAGCTCACCTGTCACGTAGTGATGAGGTGAGCTTTTGGGATCACTTTTTGTCCGTTGTGCGTGTGTGCGTTCGTGTATGCGTAAACTTTTTTTTCAAACAACATCCACTAAACCACTGATCGGATTTTGATCCAAACTTTACCGGGATGATCCCTAGATGGTTCCCTTTCAAAGTTGTTCCAATGGTTCCAGTCTGTTGTACATCTAGGTCACAGGAACTAAAATAGATTTTTTTTTCTGCTGAAAACTTAAAAAAATCTTCTCTGAAACTGCAAGGCCCAGGTCTTTGATATTTGGTATGTAGCTTCATCTAGTGGATCTCTATATTCAAATTATAGCCCTGGGGCCAAAAATGCCCCCGCTCCGGGGCCCTTTGGTTTTACATACGATTATATAGGGAAAATCTTAAAAAATCTTCTTCTCTGAAACTGCAAGGCCCAGGTCTTTGATATTTGGTATGATGCTTAATATAGTGGACCTCTGCCGAGATTGTTCAAATTATAGCCCTAGGGCCAAAAATGCCCCCGCCCCAGGGCCCTTTGGTTTTATATAGGCTTATATAGGGGAAATCTTTAAAAATCTTCTTCTCTGAAACCGCAAGGCCCAGGTCTTTGATATTTGGTATGAAGCTTCATCTAGGCCCAGGTCTGTGATATTTGGTTTGAAGCTTCATCTAGTTGACCTCTGCCAAGATTGTTCAAATAATAGCCCTGGGTCCAAAACTGCCCCCATCCCGGGGCCTTTTGGTTTTACCTTGACTTATGTTTTACATTGAAAATCTTTAAAAATCTTCTTCTGTGAAACCGCAAGGCCCAGGTCTTTGATATTTGGTAAGAAGCTTCATCTGGTGGACCTATATCAAGGTTGTTCAAATTATAGCCCTGGGGCCAAACATGCCCCCTGCCCTGGGGCCCTTTGGTTTTACATAGACTTATATAGGGCAAATCTTTAAAAATATTCATCTCTGAAACAACAAAGGCCCAGGTCTTTGATATTTGGTGCGAAGCTTCATCAAGTGGACCTCTATCAAGATGGGTTTAAATTATAGCCCTAGGGCCAAAAATGCCCCAGCCCTGGGGCTCTTTGGTTTAACGTAGGCTTATGTAGGGAAAATCTTTAAAAATCTCATTCTCTAAAACCGCAAGATCCAGGTCTTTGATATCTGGTGTGTAGCTTCATCTAGCGGACCTCTGCCAAGATTGTTCAAATAATAGCCAATGGGCCAAAACTGCTTCCACCCTCGGGTCCTTTGGTGTAACATTGACTTTTATAGGGAAAATCTTTAAAAATCTCATTCTCTGAAACCGCAAGGCCCAGGTGTTTGATAGTTGATGTGAAGCTTCATCTAAACCCCTACGAGGAATTCAAGAAATGATTCTGGAACAGTTCTATAACTTGTTCTAGAATTGTTCTTGAACATCAAATGACCATTTTAGAAGTTCTAGAATTTGTGCTGGAACAATTCTAGAATTTGTCAAGAAAATCAAGAAAAGTTCTTGAACAATTCTTTAACCTAGTTTTGGAATTCAAGAAATCATTCTAGAACAGTTCTGAAACTAGTTCTAGAATAGTAATTGAAACTTAAATGGTTTTCTAGACTCTGCTCTAGAACAATTCTAGAATTTGTTCTAGATGTTTATGAAGGTCTGAAATTCTAGTTCTAGAATAGCCTTATAAAGTTCAAGAACAGTTCAAGAAATAAATTATGAACTGTTCCAATAATTATGCTAACATTTCATGATAAAAAAGACCACAGACACCAAAGAATTATTATTCTTAAATGAAAAAAAAACTAATGTAACAACAAAGAATTGCAGTCAAATAACACATACTGGTATATACATGTATTATTTTTCGCATCTTTCAAAATGGCAATTGCGTTCTTGAAAAGGACTGTAAAATTCAAAACTACACAGTACTTTTGAAACTATATATTTAGGGCCCCGCACTGAAAGTGAGGGTGCCCTATAGTAATCACTCTGTCCGTCCGTCTGTCTGTCTGTCCGTCTGTCCGTCCACAATTTTTTTTATCCTCTGATAGCGCTGCCGGGGCCCTAGTCAGTTACACTGACAGCTCTAGTTTTCCCTGTTTTTTTGTGAGATTTTCATTTATTCTTTCCTATTTATGTCAGCTAAATTTAAATTCAATATTTTGTTAGCTGTCTCTTTTTCATCACAACCCTGTGCATTTACGAGCACCTTGAAATTCTTATAGGCATTGTAAAAGAACTTGCATCTTTCATCGTAACAAAGAAAGGGAGGGAAATTTTTCTCTGCTATTGATTTGTATGCTTGTGCTTCTAATAAGCAAAACAAAAGATGTCAACAGCATTTCAGAGACAGTTATATGTGACTGTAGTGCTAAAATGTGCTACACACCAATAAAAAAGTAGCAGCTTCATATATCCAAAAGAAACAATGCAAAAATTGTGTTATTTTCCTGAAATGAGAGTAATTTTAAATCCAATTTTCAAATGCCACTGCTCTTTTTGTTCTGTTTTGGAAGCCATTTTTAAATCCAATAATGCACTGCATTAGATTAATATGACATCACAGCTTGTGGGTCATCGTGACATGGTGAGGCTAGATCAAATTTTCAGGTATTAACTCTGAGTCTATAATTTAAGTAGCTTTAATGTCATGTTGTTAAGTTTTACAAATAGAACTAGTACAATCCTAGTACCAGAGCTTTCAGAGTTTCCATGCACTCAGGTCATTATTAACCTCAGATGTTGAAGACTGAATTATTGTTTTTGGAACGTAAAAGTCAGTTCAAGAACTGTGTTGTTCTAGAATTTTTTTATTTTAATGTGTTTTGTGACAACAGTTACTGTTCCAGCACCAGTTAAATGTTAGCTAACAGTTCTAGAACTTGCAAATCAGTTCAAGATTTTTTTAAATGAGTAGAACAGTTCTAGAACTTA
Source organism: Lucinisca nassula (assembly GCA_963580285.1). Lineage (NCBI taxonomy): Eukaryota > Metazoa > Mollusca > Bivalvia > Lucinida > Lucinidae > Lucinisca > Lucinisca nassula. Next base: position 97,056,207 of record OY757012.1, read on the forward strand.
CATTATCAGTTCAAGAACAGTGGTAGTTCTAGAAGTTTTATTCTTTCACTTAAGTGTGATTTTTGACAACTGTTTAAGAACCATTTGACTGTTGGGAAACAGTTTTAGAACTTGCAGATCATTTCAAGAACTTGTTTAGTTCTAGAATAAATCTTCCTTAGATCCCATAGTTTTAGAACCAGTGTTCAAAAACGAGTCATGTTCCAGAACCACAGTTCAAGAATTATTCTGTAAGTTCAAGAAAAGTTCTAAAGATTCATCAAAAGTTCAAGAACTTTATGCTTGTTCTAGAACAAATTTCGCAGGGGAAGGACCTCTATTATAATTGTTCAAATTATATAATAGCCCTAGGGTAAAAAATGCCCCTACCATGGGGCCCTTTTGTTTTACAAAGACTTATATAGGGAACTTCTTGTCTGAAACCAGAAGGTTCAGGTCTTTGAAATTTGTATGAAGCTTCGTCTAGTGGACCCCTATCAAGATTGTTCAAATTATACCCCTGGAGCCAAAAAAGAAATTATAACCCTGGGGCAAAAAAAGCCCCCTTCCCCGGCGCCCAGTGGTTTTACACTGACTTTTTTAGGGAAAATCGTTACATATCATCTTGTCTGAAACCAGAGGGCTCAGTTCTTTGGTATTTGGTATGATGCTTTATCTAGTGGACCTATGCCAAGATTGTTCAAATTATAGCCCTGGGCCCACCCTGGTGCCCACTGGTTTTCCATAGGCTTATATTTGAAAATCTTCTTGTCTGAAACCAGAAGGCCCAGGTCTTGGAAATTTGGTATGAAGCTTTGTCTTGTGGATTTCTACCATGATTGTCCAAATTATAGCCCTGCGGTCAAAAATGGCCCCTCCCCGGGACCTGCAGGTATTATATAGACTCATATAAGGAACGCCTCTAAAAATCTTTTTGTCTTAAACCAGAAGGCTCCGGTCTTTGATATTTGGTATGAAGCTTCACCTGTTCGACCACTACCAAGATTATTCAAATTATAGCCCTGGGGGCAATGAGGGTGCTCCTCGGGGCCCACTTGTTGCCCTATGGATCAGGTGAGTGATCGAGGGCCACCATGGCCCTATATGAATGCCCTATATCTCAGAAACCATTCAGATCCCCAACCCTAAACTATATATATTCTTGTTTCTGATGATAAGACGCATTCGGGGACACCAATCTGGGGGTCCCCTAGGATGTGCCGGGGCCATGTCCCACCCCCTCTACTTCGTAAAAGGCCAAATATCTCAGAAACCGTTCAGATTCCCACCCCTAAACCATATAAATTCCTGTTCATTTTGATAAGACGCATTCAGTGATACCAACCTAAGGGTCTCCCGGGCCGCACGAGGACTATGCCCCACCCCTCCACTTCATATAAGGCGATATATCTCGGAAACCATTCAGATCCTCACCCCCAAACCATAAATATTCTTGTGTCTTATGATAAGAAGCATTCATTGACACCAACCAGGGGATTCCCTGGGATGTGCCTGGCCCATGCCCAACCCACTCCACTTCGAAAAAGGCCCAATATCTCAGAAACCATTCCGATCCCCAACCCCTAAACCATACATGTTCTTGTTCCTTATGATAAAACACATTCAGTGATACCAACCTAGGGGTCTCTTGGGTGTACTGGGGGCCATGTCCCACCTTTCCACATCATAAAATACCATATATCTCAGAAACTGTTCAGATCCCCACCCCTAAAATGTGTACATTTGTGTTCCCAAGAATAAGACTCATTCACTCACATCAACCTGGGGTCTCTATGTGCTAGGGCAACATGCTGATGCCATGGCCAGCCCCTCCACTTCATAAAAGGCTATATATCTCAGACACCATTAAGATCACCACCTCATAATCATATACATGTATATTCTTGTTCCTTATGATTAGACACATTCAGTCACACCAACTTGGTGGTCCACAGGGCAATTCCTCCTCTTCATTTCATAAGAGGGCCTCATATCTTGGACACTGTTCAGATCCCCGCACCCCTAAACAATATATTTTCTTGGTCCTTATGATAAGACACATTCAGCGTCAACAATCTTGGCTTTCCTGGGGTCTGCAAGGGCCATGCTCCAACCCCTTCACAGCTTAAAAGGCCTTACATCTCAGGAACTGTACACATTCCAAACCCCGAACCATATATATTCTTGTTCCTTATGATAAGATGGATTCAGTGATACCAACCTGGACTCTGTTGGGTCCATGCCGCATCCCTCCTCCTCATGAAAGGCCTAATATTTCAGATATAGAGTCCATATGGGTGCTCATTTTGAAATGGGGCTTTGTTTGGGAGACTTTATAATCAATAATTTAAAACCTGAAACCATACATAGCTGCCAGTGGGCAGTGGGCAGTGGGCAGTGGGCAGTGCCCGCATGAGCTCTGGTTAGCATTGTGGCCCATGGGCCTCTTGTTTGTAAACATTTCGTTCTCATATGACTCCTCCTACATTTTACATCCAATTTAGCTGAAACTCTATATATGATTAGACCATGGTGTTGGGCAGCGCATATTGTTTCGAGGTTATGGTCGACCAAATGATATAGTTATGCCCCTTTGAAAAATTCGGTAAACATTTTGTTTCCGGATAACTCCTCCTAAATTTTACTGATGATTTTAGTTCCTTAACATTCCGTAAGACCATGATATGGAACAGTGCATATTATTTTGAGGTTACGGTCTGCCACATATTACCAGAGTTATAACAAGTAAGTTAATATAAGGGATAAAAGCTCGGATAAGTTCGAAAACTTGCAAGGTCGGCCTATCTATCATATAGTTACGTCCCCTTGATTACTGAAAATGCCTATATATGACCTTGTCATCATCGTAGTTCCTTCAGTTTTCAGAGAAACGTTTTGAAACTCTCGTGTAAGTAAGTAAGGGATAAAAACTTGGTTGAGTTAAAAAATTGGTGAGGTCGGCCTATATTTTAGGGAGATAATCTCCCCCTTGATTGCAGAAAATACCTATCTTTGACCTTGTCATCACCGTACGTACGTTTGTCATCACACTAGCGCCTACATTTCTCGAGTGATTTCAATATAACTTCACACAAATGTTCCGTATGACAATATCTCAAGCGAGTTTGACTTTCAAGGATGTGGCCTCAAGGTCAATGTCACTGTGACTATTTTTAGAAAAACATTGTCATCGCTCTAGTACCTACATTTCTCCACTGATTTCATTATAACTTCAAACAAACGTTCCTTATGACAATATCTCGAGAGAGTTTGCCGTTAAAGGTTGTGGCCTTAAGGTCAAGGTCACTGTGGCTATTTTTAGGAAAACTTTGTCCTCGCTATAGCGCCTACATTTCTTGACCAATTTCAATATAGCTTCACACAAATGTTCCTTATGACAATATCTCGAGCATGTTGACCTTTCAAGGTCATGGCCTCAAGCACAAGGCCACTGTGGCTATTTTAAGAAAAAACTTTGTCATCGCTCTAGCGCCTACATTTTTGACCAATTTCAATATTGCATTACACAAATGTTCCTTATTGCAATATCTTGAGCAAGTTCGACTTTCAAGGTCGTGGTCTCAGGGTCAAGGTCACTGTGGCTATTTTTAGAAAAAACTTTGTCATTGCGCCAGCGCCTACAATTCTTTACCAATTTCAATATAACCTTACATGAATGTTCCCTATGACAATATCTCGAGCGAGATTCTTAACAAATTTTTTAACTGTTGCAGATGTTTATACATTATCATTCTGACTATTATACTTTTAATATCCTCATTCTTCATGCCGTTTAACCATTAACCGTTTGACGCTTATGACCCACAAAGAGGGTTGACGCGTCGTTAAACACGAAATCATGATTATCATCATCATCATCTTGACCAATTTCAATATAATTTCACATGAATGTTCCTTATGACAATATCTCAAACGAGTTTGAATTTCAAGGTCGTGGCCTCAAGAGCAAGGTCACTGTGGCTGTTTTTTTTTTTTTTTTTTTTTAGAAAAAACGTTGTCCTCGCTCTAGGGCTTACATTTCTTGAGCGATTTCAATAAAACTTCACACAAATGTTCCTTGTTCGAGTTCCACTTTCAACGTCTTGGCCTCAAGATCAGTGTCACTTTGGCTATTTTTAGAAAAACTTTGTTATCGCTCTAGCGCCTACATTTCTTGTTGGTTTCAATATAACTTCACACAAATGTTCCTTACGACAATATCTCGAGTGAGTTTGGCTTTCAAGGTGGTTGCCTCAAGGTCATGGTCACTGTGGCTATTTTTTGAAAACTTTGTCAAAGCTCTAAGGCCTACATTTCTTGACGGATTTCAATATAACGTCACACAAATATTCCTAATGTCAATATCTCGAGTATGTTCGACTATCAAGGTCATGGCCTCAAGGTCATGGGCACTATGGCTACTTCTAGAAAAACTTTGTCCTAGCTCCAGGGCCCACATTTCTTGACTGATTTCAATATAACTTCACACAAATGGTACTTATGACAATATCTGGAGCGAGTTCGATTTCAAAGTCGTGGCCTCAAGGTCAAGGTCACTGTGGCTATTTAAGAAAAAACTTGGTCATCACTCTAGTGCCAACATTTCTTCACTGATACAAATATAACTTCACACAGATGTTCCTTATGGGCAAGTTGCCTTGAAGTTGGACTTTCAAAGTCATGTTCTCAAGATCAAGGTCACTGTGGCTTTTTTTAGAAAACACTTTGCCATCGCTCTACCTTCTACATTTCTTCACCGATTTCAGTATAACTTCACACAAATGTTCCTGATGAGAATATCTCGAGGTTCTCGGCTCAAGGTTATGGTCACTGTGGCTATTTCTAGAAAAGCTTTCACACCGCTCTAGTGCCTACATTTATTGATAGATTTTGATATAACTTCACACAAATGTTGGGTATAATAATATCTCACGCAAGTTCGGCTTTCGGGATCCTGAGGTCAAGGTCAGGGTCACTGTGGCTATTTTTAGAAAAAAAAACTTTGTCATCACTCTAGTTGACATTGGACATTGCCATCATCATAAGTCCCTAAGTTTTACTCGGATCTTCCTGAAACTTACATATAAGTAAGCTAGGAATAAAAGCTTGAATGTGTTTGCAAACTAACATTGGTTGCATATTACTCAAAGAGTTAAGTCCCCTTCTTTGCTGAAAATGCCTATTTTGTACCTTGTCATCACAATGAGTCCTTTAGCTTTGATTGAATCTTCCTGAAACTAGCATGTAAGTAGGTTGGGAATGAAAGTTAGGATGAGTTTGAAAACTGGCGATGTCTGCCTATCTCTCATAGAGTTGCATTCCCTTGAATGCTGAAAATACCTGCTTTTGACCTTGTCATCAGCATAAATCCTCAGGGAAAGATTGGAACTTCCTGGAACTTTGAATCTGTTAGCTCAGGTGAGCGATATAGGACCATCATGGTCCTCATGTTAATGAATCCGCACGGATGTGTTGTTCTAAAACATTACGATAACACACGATAACACACCCGTGCGATATATTTTGTCCCCAAAATTGCTACTTTTCTGTTAAAATCCGTTATATTTTTCTTATTTATACTGCAAACATAGGTTGTGGGTGTCCGTTAGAACCGTGTCTGTGAGTTTTTGAGGTGTTCATTTAACGGACTTGTTCACGTGATGGAAAATTCATATTTTATGCCACAGGTGTACCACAGAGAATTCTATTGACAAAGGTAGACAAAATATGCCCAAAGGTGGAAGCCGACACATCGCAAGTTTTCAAGAGCAATGCGATCGACGAACAAGTAAGCAAGATATCGCAACTTCTCGGGATTCCGCGTAGTCACGTACTTCCGGTGAAGAATTACGAGAAGGAAATAGAAGTGAACGACAACGTCAACATCCTGGCACTGGTGACCTTGAGGCAAATACTAAGGGCAACGGTAGATTACATGTTCAATTTCCTCGATGAGGCTGAACGTGTATCTGACAATGTTTCGGGTCTGACAGTGAAGGATTAATGTCAACATCTTAATACATATACTTGGTGACCACATTACAAGGCGTTTCTTGAAACGAACCATTTGGAAAATGACTTTCAATGATTTAAACTTCGTTTTTTTAAGTTCTTTGTGCATCAGAATTTTACGAATTTAGAAAGTGTCGGAAGGTTTTGCAAACCGTTTAGTTCCTGATCAGATGCCGAAGAACATGGCATCAGGTCTGGGCCTGTACTGTTTGCAAACTTCCTTTTCGTGGATTCTTGTCTTAAATGAATTGAGTGACCACACATCATGTATCTAATAATAAATAAAAAAAATAACGTCTTATTACAATCGATAGCAAAAATTGTTTAGAACTTTGTTTTGTTTGTTTGATTTGAGGTTCCCGTCAACACTGTAAAGGTCATTTTGGAGACGTTGCTTCCAATTTTGTGGGACATTTACCCGACATTGAGATGAAATGACATCCCAAGCCCTGTGGCCCAATGAAACCAATAGGGTTTATTAGCATGGGCGGTCCGCCTCGCACCGCGGTTCCTGTACAGGCTTAGATCCTCCAAGCGGTTTACCACTACTAGTGTGCGGGCCGGATTCAGCTCTGCATGGAAGCATCATGGAGCCCATATATTTCTTCAAGCCCCTATTGGCGGGGGCCAAATTGTGTCATTGGTAGGCTGTAATCTTTGCATTACGCAAACACGCCTAAACAAATACATTGCCACGTTTATCGTCGAAAAAAAATGAACATTTTATGATGAAAAATTGTGATATTTTTCTTATCTCTGCTCAAAATATAGATTGTGGGCACTCGTTAGAACCGCCTCATCGAGGCGGTTCTAACGAGTACCCACAATCTATATTTTAGAGCAGAAATAAGAAAAATAAGGTATACCCCCGGAAACCCCAGTTTTACTATATAAAAGTGGGGTTCAAGGGGGTCAAAATTATGGGCTGTTTAGAACTAAAAAGTGACTGTGATTGTCATTTGACAGTTTGGATAAGTAAACTGACCGGTCCAAAAATGACCTCAATAGTGTTGACTGGGCCGTTTAACTACAATTCAAACAAACAAACAAAGAAACAATCAGTTTGGCGAGCCTTATTCTTAAATGACGTTAACGTTTTTCCTGTGGGGCCAACACTAAACTGGATCATGTGAAAATGTGAAAATTTACACTAATGTCAATTGTTAACCTAGGTTGAATGATTGTATTGGGGATGAATGGCACACCAATCCTTTTGGATCATTTAGTGTCAGAGAAAGGTATAAAAGAGACAGTAGATATATAGAGGAGATGAAAGAGACGGATTTTGTTTGTTTGAGTTAAGGTTTAAGGGGAATTAGAACACCTTCAGGGGAGGCAACTCCTGCAAAAGTATTTTGAACCCCATGTCAATAGGGGTCAACTCTTAAAGGAAAGAATTTGTTCCGGAGGAGCAAATTCTTTCCTTTAACCCATTCAGTACCAGAAACCTCAAAAGGGATATCTTGGAAAACAGTGAAGGCCCAGATCAGACGCCGCAGAACGCGGCGTCTGATCTGGGTCCACACTGTTTGCGAAAAGTTAAGCAATTTTCAAAATACATTTTGCAGAAAAACACATTCTGACACCCGTAAATTTTGGAATGAACTCCTGCTATATATAAGGAGGAAGATTCCATTTGGTACAAAAAGGGTTAAGAGTAGACCCCTTTTTCAGTGGCAAAGAGCTTATAGAAAAGCGGACCGGAAGTCCCGAAAGTTGTCTCCCTTCGTAAAATAGCGGAAAAGCTGCCAGGTGTTCCCATTCCCCTTAATGTCGCCGTCAACACCATTTGGGTCATTTTGGAGACGTTTTGTGGGACTTTTACCCGACATTGAAATAAAATGACATCTCAAGCCCTGCCGCCCAATGAAACCAAAAGGCTTATATGCATTGCATATGTATGTATGTATGTATGTATGTATGTATGTATGTATGTATGTATGTATGTATGTATGTATGTATGTATGTATGTATGTATGTATGTATGTATGTATGTATGTATGTATGTACAGTATCATATTACAATCGAACTGTGCTCCTTACCATGTTTGCATTAACGCATGTTGTTATCGGGTATAGATTGGTTTGATTCCTTTATGATGTAACACTGCAAGACTATTAGAATCTTATATGGGTGTGAGGGATGGATGGAAAAATCCGTCCCGAGGGTCACTGTCCGGCATCACGAGGCTTGCCGAGTGATGCCGGACAGTGATCCCGAGGGACGGATTTTTCTATCCACCCCTCACACCCATATTGGATTCTTTTTCTTGCATACCTTCCATTTCTTAGTGCGGATTTTAATGCTGCAGTCCCTTCGGTTACCAACGTCCGCCATATTGTGTTGACACTGCAGGAATGTTTAGTGACGTTGCTGTGACGTCTACCTTAACGACGGCGCATACGAGGTCGTAATCAACCAGTGCATTTATCAAACACGCGATTATATTCGATTTTGGGCCGGAACACCAGGGTCAGTGTGTGTGTGAATTCGGGTTTAACGTCGCTTTCAACAATTTTTCAGTCATATCACGACGGTGTCTGGTTGCGACAGGGAGCTCAATGCTCACGTTTATAGTGCTGCCTCACTGAAGTATCATGTCCCAGACACATTACATGATACCACACCCAGTCACATTATCCTGACACTGGATCGACCAGTCCTAGCTCTACCCCGTAAATCTGAGTGCCAAACGAGGAGCAACTAGTACCATTTTTAACGACTTTGGTATGTCGCGGCCCGGGATCGAACCCGAGACCTCCCGTTCCCCGGAGCGGACACTCTACCAACTGAGCTATCGGGGCCGGTCACACCAGGGTCAGAACATAAATTTCTATCCCAGGGTAAAATCGCGAATTTCCTTGTCTGGTGTGCAAGAAAAAACGGTTCTGAAAAAAAAAATACTTATCAGATAGTTGGTTAGCAAATGCTCAGACATAATCGCAGTGTCGCCGGGTAGTTTCAGGTCAGATATAATGTGTCTAGGCAGACAACTTTGACTCAGCGTTGCAAAAACGTTTTGAACGCTGTTTCAACGTTGATTCAAAGTTAATAACTTGCTCGGATTAGTTGATAGAAGAACGTCAATTGGAATTTGCCCACATTCAGAAAACAAGCCTGTTGCCTAATTCTGACGCCATTGGACCCAATTTTTATAGTACAACTGGGGTTTCCAGGGGTAAACCTTATTTTTTCTTATTTCTGCTTTAAAACATAGATTTTGGGTACTCGTTAGAACCGCCCCGATGAGGCGATTCTAACGTGTACCCACAATCTATATTTTGAGCAGAAATAAAGACAAATATCACAATTTTTCCATTACGAAAACACACCTATACAAATACATTGAAATTTTACCGCCGAAAATCAAACATTTTAAGATGAAAAATTGTGATATTTTTTTCTTATTTCTGCTCAAAATATAGATTATGGGTATATGTTAGAACCGCCTCATCGAGGCGGTTCTAACGAGTACCCACAATCTATATTTCAGAGCGGAATAAGAAAAATAAGGCTTACCCCTGCAAAATCCCAGTTTTACTATATAAAAGCGGGGTTCAAGGGGGTCAAAATTATATAGGCATGTTCAGTTCGTGATGCATCTTAAATTTTTCGTGTTTTTTTTTTTTTTTTCTTTCGAGAAGAAAATAACAATGTATTTGTATAGGCGTGTTTTCGTAATAGATGGCTCTTTTCTATATCATGTCATTTTATTTCGTAATTAACCTACACTGCAGTCGGCTCTCGTCGCCGGCTAAGAGTAATACAACTTCGAAAGCCACATTGTTCATTCTTTACGAAAACACACCTATACAAATACATTGTAAATTTATCCGCCGAAAAAAAAACACGAAAATTTTCAGATGAAAATTGTGATATTTTTCTTATTTCTGGTCAAAACATCACGTGAACAAGTCCATAAAATGAAGACCCCCTAAACCCCACTTTATATAGAGAAAACTGGGGTTTACGGGGGTAAAAATTATTTTCCTTATTTCTGCTCCAAGACATAGGCTGTGGGTACTCGTTAGAACCGCCTCACTGAGGCGGTTCTAACAAGCACCCTAAAGCTAAGTTTTGAACACTTATAACAAAAATATCAAAGATGTTCATCAGAAATGTAGCCATTTTGGAGATGTTAAAAATGCACTATGTCACACGGGTGAGTTACCGTAATGTGTAGGCGTGTTTTCGTGATGGTATATACAACTTCGTCTCAGCTCTCTTTCCCTGATACCAGAGGGTGCCAGGGTCTTAAATACAATACAATAACATAACAACGATTCACACCGAACGATGCCGGTTATCAATTTCATCTCCACAGAAATCCCGATTTGCCTAGATTAAGTCGGCAACCTGGAAACAATATTAGCTTTTCAAGTAAATTGGCAATTATGTGGAAAATACAAGGCCCAGCTATGTTTGGCGGAACATGTTCATGTAAGGCCAATTTTGGTTAGTGCTCTAAAATTGAGCCGACTTTGGGTTTTGAAGAAACATCTGGATATTAGTTAATTCTATGTTCTTTAGAAAATCTGTTTTTGATTAGTCACGGGCTGTGCATAGCTGCAAACGCTGGCTATAATATGTTAAAGAGATTGTAATCAATTCTCGCCGAGTGCGTCTACAAAATGCGCTGATCTATCTCTTAAACTGCTGTGAAATCACGGACCCCTTCTACTTCTGGTAGCCTTTTATGAAGAGTCTCCTGGATGGATAAATAAACATTACGGTTCAAGGGATACGTGAGCGAGTGTGTGTTTAATTTTTACGTCCCACCAACAGCTAAGGTCTTACAGAGACGGGACCTCAGTTTAAAGACTCATCCGAAAGTCTGGAGAAGCCCGGGATCGATCCTGTGATCCCTGGTTTACAAGGCGAGTAGCGTAACCACTACACCACGGAGGCTTCTAGAAGGGATGCGTACTCTGCTCAGAGTGCTAAGGGATAAAATACTTTTTGATTGGTACATGAATGCTTGTCAGACATTTTTATTTTAATATGGTTACAGGTTATTTTCATTGTATAGTTATTACTTTTCTCGTATTAGTCCTAAGGGTTTTAAATGTAGTTTAAACTGAGAACTTGTTTTTAAAATCATTTTGCTTTCAACGAGACAACCAGTCGATTAGGCTCTGTTCCACACAAGGTACAGTAAAATCCCTATATTAAGACCACCTTTGGGACCGTTCAAAAGTGGTCTTTAAGACCACTTGTGAACAGTCCCAAAGGTGGTCCCTGACCAGAGGACATTGGTTGGGGAAACATACCGGACTTATACGGACATGACTGCTACAGTATCTGTACTGGTTAGTCAAGGGAACTAACGCGTACAACACAGAAAATAAATGGTTATCTCCCCAAGGCCTCCTGGTTACCTAGGTGACATCCGAACGATTGTGAGGCATCAGTATGAAGTCTGAGGACCGATTTATATGTATTTTATAGGTCACTGTTCTACTTCATGAAAGTAGAGATAGTGTTATAATGTAACTTCGCACCCCCCCCCCCCCCTCCCCCGCCCTTCGGGGTTTGAAGAAATAGATAGGCTGCACGATGCTTCCATGCAGAGCTGAATCCGACCGTCACACGAGTACGGGTAAACCGCTTAGAGGATCTAAGCCTGCCCAGGAAAAGCGGTGCGAGTCGACAAAAAAAAAAGACTGAATAAAGAATAATTTACATAATGATATATTAATTACAAATTGTCAAATGTATCAATTAGTACATCGAAGGCGTAACATAGCCTATCTTATTGTTTACCGTAGTAACAACCGCTGTCCGCTGATTGCTAAGGTAAACTGGAAATAGAAAAAGGGGGTAGTGTATTTCATTTTCAAAAAGGACCAAGTTATTTTTATTTTTATTTCACAAAATTTACATGGATGTGTTCAAAATAAATTTGTACTTTTACTCCCGCTGGCACAGAAAAGAAAAAACCATTTACAAAAACGTTATGAAAATAAATCCATCAGTTTTTGTCGCTGTATTCAGTAGTTTTACTATATATTCTATACATTTAGAGGGTGCTTCCAAATATATGTAAAAAGGACTAAAAAGTTGTTCATAAAATTGCATTAAAAATATATGTGGATATTCGAAAAAGAATGTAAAATCACGAGCCGCTTGCACAGAAAAAATATTACAAAAGTTTTTATTTTATGGGGCAATACTTATCAAGTTCCTATATAAATCTATGTATTAACTTTAACCAACAGCAGTTACCTGGATGTCCGTTAAAGTTCGACATGACAAGAAGAAAGACTGAATGCACCCTTCTAAACAAGCTTTTTAAAGCAAAATTTGTGTTAATTTTAGGTGGTCCTTGTAGAGGAATTTCACTGTATAATCAAGGTTTACGAGGGTAGGCAGAAAAATTCTGAGCCTGACCAAGATCCAATGGTTTGTCCATGCTGAAAGTGCCTTATTTTTCAACATAGTCTCCCTTCCTGTCCACACACTTCCTCCAGCGATGCTGGAATCCTTGGATCCCAGTGGTATAGAAGGTCTCATCTTGGTCCCTGAAAAACTCCTCCACAGCAGCTATCACCTCCTCGTCTGACCGATAATGCTGCCCAGCCAAGTGCTTTTTCATGTTTGGAAACAGGAAATAATCTGATGGAGCTAGATCAGGTGAATACGGAGGGTGATCGACAAGTGTGAAGCCACAGTCATGCACAGCAGCCATTGCGACAACCGATTTCTGAGCAGGCGCATTGTCCTGATGGAACAAGACCCCTTTTGTCAATTTTCCGGGTCGTTTAGCCTTAATTGCTTTTCGCAATTGTTTTAGCAGATCTGCATAATACTCCCCATTAATTGTTCTGCCCTTTTGAAGGTAATCTATGAATATTATACCCTTGGCATTCCAGAACACTGATGTCATCACCTTCCCTGCAGAGGAGACGACCTTTGCCTTCTTTAAAGGGGGTGAGCCAGGGTGCTTCCATTGCATGGATTGTCTTATGGTCTCTGGCTCAAAGTGTTGAACCCAACACGCATCCCGAGTGACAAAACGGTGAAGAAAACCATCTTGGTCTGCTTCAAAAATAGCCAAGTTGGCTTGTGACAGGTTCAGTCTGGTCATACGTCAAAAGCCGTGGCACCCATCTGGCGGAAACCTTCGACATTCCTAATTCACTGTGTAGAATGTTCTCTACTCGTTCACGGGAGATGCCAACAGTGTTAGCTAACTGATTCACAGTTAAACGCCTGTCATCCATCACGGCCCTGTGCACTTGGCTGATGATTTCCTCAGTTATTGCCGTTGTGGGTCGTCCACACCGGTCATCATCTTCAAGGCTGTCCTTGCCCATCTTAAAATTTGCTGCCAACCTTTACACGGTTGCATACGAAGGAGCATCATCCCCTAATGTAGCAACCATATCGGCATGAATGTCCTTAGGAGCTAACCCCTTTTTATGGAGGTACTTGATGACACCACGATACCAGATTTTGTCCATTTTCTCAAAAACGTGCTAGTATCAATTTTCAAAGTCTAGAATTTCTACGTTATTGCAGGTAAACTTGAACTCATTTGAGTCAAATCAAGTAATAAAGGTTTGGATTTAATGAATACAAAATTTCATGGCTGTTCGATGCCTGCTTCTTGGTCAGGCTCAGAACTTTTCAGCCTACCCTCGTAATGGCAAAAAGAAACCGTGTTTTTTTTTTGTTGTTGTGGCTTTTGTTTTTGCATTTTTTTTCCAAGGCAATATTGCACAACAGCACCATTAGAGAAAATGTGTTATACACGTAGTCATCATGAAAACACACATATAATTATAATTCCGACCCACTTTTATATCGTAAGGTGTTATTTTTTGACCGGTTGTTTACATGATGAACCATTACGATAACACACCCGTGCCACACAGTGCATTTTTTCACATCTCCAAAATGGCTACTTTTCTGATGAAAATCTGTGATATTTTTCTTACAAATACTGCAAACATAGGTTGTGGGTGATCGTTAGAACCGCCTCATTGAGGCGGTTCTAACGAGTACCCACAACCTATGTCTTTGAGCAAAAATAAGAAAAATAATGTATAACCCCGTAAACCCCAGTTTTCTCTATATAAAGTGGGGTAAAGGGGGGTCTTCATTTCACGGACGTGTTCACGTGATGATTATCGTTTTTCCTTGGATTCTCACTAAGACATCAGGGGACCGGTTACCCTAAAGTGTGAAAAGGACTCCTTTTCGCGAAAAGGAGTCCTTTTCGTGAAGAAAAGGACTGACCCTAAAATGCGAAAAGGACCACTACGTGCTGAAACGCAAAAAAATATAAATACCCCAGTAAACTCCAGATTTACTATATAAAAGTTGGGGTTATGGGGTCAAAATTACATAGGCGTGTTTTCGTGATGTCTAATATTAACATCAGAAAAAAATTGTCATATTTGCAGCCATGCTAGAATTGGTTATGTTACACGCGTTAGCTAAAATGTTCCTGTGCAGGAAAATGTTGTCTTTCATGACTCTCGAGCAAACATTCTAATAAGTTGCCTTATCATTTACAGAGATCTTACACTCATGGTCATTTTATATGGAATTCATGAAACTAGCCTTCGATGAGATTCATAAACATCATATGAAATGACCACGTGTGTAAGATTCTGTTTTATCATATAAAGAATGAGCTTATATCATTATGCTGCCATTATAAATTTGTACGCTTATCTATTTGCTTCTCATGCTGTTATCATATGAGCCCCGCCAAGCGAATTTGTGTCTTCGAGCATTCCGTCATGACAAATTTTAACTGCGCAAGCCCAGCCATTCAGAGGGGCCAGGGATATGGCTTTCTGTCTGAAGGTTCCTCTTGATTCACTGTTTGTATGAGCGAGCAGCGAAGGTTCTGGCGAGACTGCGCGGATGCGCAGGCTCGTCTGAACCTTCGCTGCTCGCACAGGCGATAAGTACCAAAATCGCTTGACGGGGCCCATATTGTAATATTGGATAACTTGAGGGAAATATATTGGTTGATCAGTTTGACTAATAAATTAAACTTAATTCCATTAAAACGCGATAGTGTACTTCTATTTTCAAATACAGTCGAACTTCAATGGCTCGAACACCTTTGGGACCTCGAAAATCTGTTCGAGACAGGGGTAGTTCGAGCCACTGAGGCTACTGTCAGGAGGCATAACGAGATACTTTTAGACATCTTTTCGGTGTTTTATAATGAAAATATATGCTGTGTGTACTCATTAGAATCGCCGAGGCGATTCTAATGAGTACACACAGCATACATTTGCAAGATTGAAGACTAAAATCTCCTTAATTATCCCACACTATTTCTTATGTAGAGAATTTCGCTAGGGGCTCAAGATTAAGCTCGACACACCCATGGTAAACGAGGCATCGGTGTTCAAGCCATCGAAGTTCTACTGTATTCTATGTACAAATGTATAACTCTGAGAGATACGTGCATGTTTATGAAGCAGGTTAACACGTCCATGCGAAAATTACCCGTATAAATCCCTTTTTATGCAGGGAAAAGTGGGATTTATGAGACTAGAGATGTTGGCCATCGTTCTTGCTCAAAAACATAGATTGTAGACACCATTTAGAACAACCTCATCGAGGCAGTTCTAACGAGGATCCAGTATCAATGTTTAAAGCTCCTCGATGGTGGAGTGGTTTCGCTACTCGCCTCTTAAACCAAGGGCCGTGTGTTCATTCCCGGACTTCTCCAGACTTTCGGATGAGTCTTTTAATCAGCGTCCGGCCACCAAATGACGGAAGTTGTTAGTTGGACGTAAAAATCAAACACAAACACACACACACGCGACATACCATTAATTTATGGAAAATACAAAAGATGTTCCCATAACGAAAACACGCCTATACAAATACATTTTAATTTTTTCACCAAAAAAAAAAAAAAAAAAAAAAAACTTTTGGGATGAAAAAATGTGATATTTTCCTTATTTCTGCCCAAATATAAATTGTGGGTAATCGTTAGAACCGCCTCATCGAGGCGGTTCTAACGAGTACCCACACTCTATATTTTAGAGCAGAAAAAAGAACAATAAGGTTAACCCCTATAAACCCCAGTTTTACTATATAAAAGTGGGGTTCAAGGGGGTCAAAATTATATAGGCGTGTTTACGTGATGATATTATGCCTCCGGGTTCAGCTTGAGCTGCGTTTAGCGTGCAATCTTTCGAACTCCCAATGTCTCGAACAAACTTCCATGATACAGCCAACCCTCTTTACATCGGCATTCAACATAATGACAAAACTTTTTATAACGACATTTTGAATGGAACGAATCCTTGGCTCAAGAGGGGACGGATTAATTCATAAATATTGTAATTATTTAATACTCCAAGAAACAAACGGTCTTTGGCCGTTTGTCGCCATTGTAAATGCGATGTTATTTTCTGTAAACTTGTATTTTGTTTGGAATCGAAATGACAAAATTATAGTATAGTAATTATTGGTTTCTAGAATATTTGAGGATGTTTTGATGATAATTACCTGTTAAACTTAGGCAGGTAACAAGGCGGGATGGTCTTAATTATTTGTAAAAAGAAATAATGCGCAAAACGAATGACTAAAAATGCGGAAGATGCAGGAATGCGGAAATGCATTGTTTATTTTTTATTATTTTTTATTCTTTTCATTTCTTAAAAAAGTTTGTGACACTGTTTCTTATTTATGCAAACAATGATGTGATGCGAATCTTTAACCTAGCTTAGTGTAGTACAGAAATAAGATAATTAACTTACACTAAGGTGCAAGACCCCCAAAAACATGCAGTTCATCTGCCAATTGCAACCGCTGGCCATTCAAAATAAAAGGGATTAAAGAAATCTTCATGGTTAGACTGTTTAAAAAGAAGAAATTTTGCATTAATAAGGTAATGTCAATATATATCTTTTGTTTGTTTCTTTTAGGTTTAACGTCCCGTCCCCGTCAACACTGTATAGATCATGTTGGAGGCGTTGCTTCCAATTTTGTGGGACTTTTACCCGACATTGAGATGGTATATCATCTCAAGCCCTGTCGCCCAATGTAACAAATAAGGTTTATAAGCATGGACGGTCAGAAACGCACCGCTTTGCCTTAGCATGCTTAGATCCCCTAAGCGGTTTACCAGTACTCGTTTGCAGTCGGTTTCAGGTCTGTGTGGAAGCATCATGCAGCCCATCTATTTCTTCAAGCCCCGAGTGGCGGGGGCCGACAACCAATATATATCTGCGTAACATATCTGCAAAACATATCACAGTGAATTGATACTACTCTCTCTCTCTCTCTCTCTCTCTCTCTCTCTCTCTCTCTCTCTCTCTCTCTCTCTTTCACCAACTTTTTATGCTTGCGTATGGCGCATGCGTGTATTAAAGAGAGACCGACTTTTCGTGCGTGGGTACGCATCTGTGTGTGTGTGTATGTGTGTGTGTGTGTGTGTGTGTGTGTGTGTGTGAGAGAGAGAGAGAGAGAGAGAGAGAGAGAGAGAGAGAGAGAGAGAGAGAGAGACTATATCAACATTGTGGTGCGCTGCTTATTATGTAACAAATGTTTTGAGCGTTGCTAGGGTGAATATTTTTGTATAATAATAATAATAATAATAATAATAATCGACCTTATTTATAGAGGGTATAGTACTAATCTTCCATGTGGCCCGCTTTTCCTGGGTAGGAACCAGTACTAAGCAATGTGGATAAAGTCTCTTGTTCAAGGAAACAACATTTGGCGCTTGCGGGGATCGAACCGGCTACCTCTCGATTTCAATTGCGTTGCTTTACCACTGCACCACAGCGCTCTGTATGATTGGCTAATTTAATTCTCTAACCCTGCATGTGACTGTTTACACACTTCTAACCACCAATTATACCGCCTAAAATCAGCAGCCTCATATTGATTAGACACTGTCTGGTAATTATTCAACTGAAGATTTCATAGCCAGGACATCCTTCATTTGTATACATAAACAACCCTCAGAACAACAATTATCATCCTGAGGCTAGCCCGGCTACACATATTTGAAGTTCATCTTATTTTTAAGGGGAATGGGAACACCTGGCAGATTTTTCCGCCATTTTTCAAAGGGAGACAACTTTCGGAACTTCCTGTTCACTTAACTACAAGCCCTGTCCCACTGAAAAAGGGGTCTACTCTTAAAGGAAAGAATTTGCTCCTAAGGAGCAAATTCTTTCCTTTAAGAGTTGACCCCTATTGACATGGGAGACAAAAATAATTTTGCAGGAGTTGCCTCCCCTGAAGGTGTTCCCATTCCCCTTAAAAGGCATCCAACCAATATGTGAAACAATCGGCCGCGGGCGGTTGTTCAGGTTGACAAAATTTTGTAGGAACTGTCCTTTTGGCTATCCGCTTGTGACTTGAGCACAGATTACTCCACTACTACTTCCTCGTGCAAACTCTGGCTCACCCTTTAAAGGAACTGTTATTTCCCAGAAATTGTGCCAAAAGTAGCTAAATCTGTGAGGGAGCATTTTTGTGCCGTTTTATCGTGGGCTTTGTGTCGTCAAGAGGGAGACATTTAAAACCGCAAAGGTGTTGTGACGGGACATCTATTCACACATCTTTTAATGTCCCATTTCAAAATATATTCTAACGGTAATTAGCAAACACCATTAGTTTTGTCCGTTTTAATTTGTCTAACTTTGAATAACTCGTACCAGAATGCAAAAAGCTCAAATACACCAGAAGTTAGAATAGTTTTCTTCCATTTTTCATTTGACAGTATATAGCCCCAATTGGCGGAGGCAGATTGCAATAGAATCTTAGCAATGGTCTTGGGTGACATCCTCCTGTCACTGCACGCTGTTTCACTGCATTTACTCTTCGCAAGGCGATGTTGTGGTATAACCAAGAGTTGGGGTGTCATGGGGTAATCGGAGATGGAAATTGGTGTCTTAAAAAGTAAAACAAACCATTATTGACATTTTGTGAAATGCTTTCGTAGCAAGTCATCCTTAAATACGCATAAAGCCAGGCTCCAGCACTTTGGAACAGAGGATCAAATACTAGCTTCGCATTCCATTGGTCATACAGGCTAAATTTACATGCCCGTGTGAAATAATGGCGTCCAACATGGTGTCAGAAATGACAAATCTTAGGTAAAAATGATAACACCTTTCTTATTTTTGCTTTCAACATAGATTGTGGGTGCTCGTTAGAACCGCCTCAATGAGGCGGTTCTAAAGAGTACCCATAATCTATGTTTTAAGCAAAAATAAGGCAGATAATGTATACCCCTGTAAACCCCACTTTTCTCTATATAAAGTTGGGTTTAGAGGGGTCTTCGTTTCACGGACTTGTTATCGTGATGATGTCATATTTATAAAGAAAAGCAGTAATAGCAAAACAAAACACACAGCTGTTCTGAAATTGTATCTGTAAGCACAAAACTATGACAGCCATTTTTGGGTCACCCTATTGAAAGAAATTGGTCCTGTTGTCAACTGCGGCAGGCACTACTCGTTGGTCGGGTATGAAACACATTACGAAAATACGCCTATACAAATACATTGTAAATTTTATCTCCTAATAAATAAAAACACGAAAATTTTAGATGAAAAATTGTTATATTTTTCTTATTTTTGCCCAAAATATAGATTGTATGTACTCATTAGAACCGCCTCATCGAGGCGGTTCAAACGAGTACACACAGTCTATATATTTAAGAGCAGAAATAAGAAGAATAATGTTTATCCTTGTAAACCCCAGTTTTACTATATAAAAGTGGGGTTCAAGGGGGTCAAAATTAGTAAGTAAGTAAGTAAGTAAGTAAGTAAGTAAGTAAGTAAGTAAGTAAGTAAGTAAAAAGACTTTATTTTACGAGGGTGACAACATTATATAGGCATGCTTTCGTGATGCACTCTCTCCGATCCCGATTCGAAAAACCCTGACCTAGATTTCTTTGTTTTAAGTCGTCGGTTCAATCATATAGAGCGGTATTAAACTTTCTGTACTGTAGTGGGTAGGCTGGACTATTTTATTTGCCCATTTTCAAAAATTGTTTGATGCAAACGGAGAATTTATCAGCGATTTTTCGCTTTTAAGGGTATGAAACACCCATCTAATAATATGTCTTTACCGTGATAATTTCTTCATAATTACGAATTTTATCCGGTATGGAAGATTGCAGTAGCTATTTATATTTTATGTGACTTTTTATATAATTAAAGAAGTTAACTAGAAATGTGTCCAGACGACACAGATGCCCAAGCCAAGGGCCCCGCCTCATTCCGAAAATCCATGTTGCAACAAAATTTTCTAAGTGTGTGACCTTGACCTTGAGGTCATGGGCTTGGTCCTTGGTGTGAATGAATGAGACTTTGGACCTGTATCTATCATCATTCCAAATATGAAGCCAATCTATAAATATGGGCCCTAAAACTTTAAAAGCATAATAAGACTAAGTCTGTGACCTTGACCTTGAGGTCAGGGGTGGGGGTATATACAACTTTGGACCTGTAACTATCATCATACCAAATATGAAGTAAATCTATATGGTTTGGTGAGTATGAGCTCTTAATAAACTTTAAATAAAAAATTTCTTTGTCTGTGACCTTGACCTTTAGGGCACGTGCATGGGTGGGGGTATTGGAGCAGTATCAATCATCATAACCAAACGTTAACTTAATTCATCATACGATTTGGAAAGTATAAACTCTTAAAATATCTGATTAAAAATTTCTAAGTCTGTGACCTTGACCTTGAGCTCATGGGCATGGGTGGGGGTATCGCTGAATAAAATGGACAGGTATTCTAACATCATATCAAATATAAACTCAATCCATCACACAATTTGGAAAATATTAACTCTTAAAATATCTAATTAAATATTTCTAAGTCTGTGACCTTGACCTTGAAGCAATAGGCATGAGTGTGGGTATTGCCAAATAAACATTTGGACCTGTATCTATCATCATAGCATATATAAGCCAAATCCATAATAAGGTTTGGAAAATTTGAGCTTTATAAAATCTTTAACATTAAAATTGTCTAAGTCTGTGACCTTGACCTTGGGGTCATAGGCATGGGTGGGGGTATTGCTGAATAAAACATTGTACCTATATCTATCATCATATGAACCAAAGCAATCATATAATTTCAGGTTCTACCAGGTACAAATACCTTAACTGGAGTCTTTAACATGGAAAATTTCTAAGTCCATGACCTTGACTTTGAGGTGTATCGCTGAATAAAACTTTGGACCTATATCTATAATCATACCAAATATGAACCAATTCCATCAAATGGTTTGGAAAATATGAGTTCTAAAATTTTCAGGTCTACCTGTTACAAAAACCTTAACCTGAGTCTTTAACATTGAAAATTTCTAAGTCTGTGACCTTGACCTTGTGATCACAGGCATGGGTGGGGGTATTGCTTAATAAAACTTTAGACCTATATCTATCATCATACCAAAGATGAACCAGTTCCATCAAATGGTTAGGAAAATATGAGTTCTAAAAGTTCAGGCTCTACCTGTTACAAAAACCTCAACCTGAGGTTACAGGACCATGTACGTACGTACGTACGTACACACACACGTACAGACGGACGTACATATGTACGCACGTACGCACGTAAGGAAAACCGAAAAACTATATGCCCCCGGCATCATATGATGCGGGGGCATAAAACTAATAATAAGTAAATAAAATTGTTCGGAATATTTTTTCTTTGCTAGCTCCCCGCCCAGAAAATGTAAATTTTTACAATGTTTACAGTTTCTTTGTGTAGGTCTCCCGCTCGTTCAAAACTTTTTAATGTTCCATATCTCCTAAATAATGCTCTAAACATCAAAGTTCTCTTCATTACATTAGAGCGGGGTAGTTAATGTGTCACTTACATAGCATCATTATTCCGAAAAACTCCCAAATAACTAGAAATTCACATTTTAAACAAAGAGAGTCCTTTTTGTTTATACTTCATTCAAATCACGTGATATAAGTCTGGTTACAAACTGACTACGGTCGGACGTACGAAAGGACTCACACGGTGATTATAGTGCAGACCCTACGGGTCGCGCAATTAGCTTGCAGACACACGTTGGAAATTGTGCCGCCTAAAACACGACACTTTTCAGATGAAAAAAAACGAATGATATGTTTTCTAATTTTTGCTCAAAATATAGCTTATCGTGGCGGTTCTAACGAATACCCACAATCTATATTTTATATAGAGCAGAAATAAGAGAATTAAACCCTAGTTTTACAATATAAAAGTGGGATTTAAGGCGGTCAAGATTATAAAGGCGTATCTGTCGATAACACTGGATTTTAATACGTCAGGTAAGTAGGCTACATGCTTTGATCATAAAGATTTGTTTGTTAGATTGTTTGATTTGAGGTTTAACGTCCCCGTCAATACTGTAAAGGTCATTTTGGAGACTGCTTCCAATTTTGTGGGACTTTTACCCGACATTGAGATGAAATGACATCTCAAGCCCTGTCGCCCAATGAAACCAAATGGGTTTATAAGCATGGACGGTCCGACTCGCACCGCTTTACCTGGGCAAGCTTAGATCCTCTAAGCGGTTTACCAGTACTCGTCTGCGGGTCGGTTTCAGCTCTGCGTGGAAGCATCATGCAGCCCTATATTTCTTCAAGCTCCGACGGGCGGGGGCCGATTCACGGGCAGTAAACATTCAAATTGACCTCCGCCGGTGGTCAATTGAAAACAATTTGACTTGTATCTGGAGGTCAATTTGAACGTTCCCTGTTATTGGTATTCGTGGGCGGCAGGAAGGTCGCGAGTAAGAATATTCTTGATCTAAAGGATATCTTACAAATTGGAGAATGTTATTCTATCAGATTTTTGCACCTGCATGTGCATACCAAGTGGTTTTGAAAGGTTTACAGTCGTTTCGTGAATCGTCGCAATGATCGCTCAGTGGTGAAATCGAAAGTAGAAAGTCAGCAAACACAGGTGAATTTGCTCTGATTGTCCAATGACAAGCTTCCAGTGAGCAATTACTGTTGCAGTCAGATACGGCGATACCATATCATCTTTCAAGACATACTTTTATAAATCTACACGTTTTTCCTATAATGTTCAGGCCTTTTTGAATAGGAGGTCAATTTGCAAATGAGTTGGTCAATTTGACTAATGGATAGCATAATGGAAAATGATTTTTGAATGAAAATCATGAAATATGGTTCTTTATGTCGTTTTGGGGTTATGTTTAGTACATGTTATGTCATTGGGTCCGTTTTCTGGAAAGAGTGACCGCCACTGTACTCAAACTTGACATTCTCTTTACAAATAGCCTCTTCGGAAACAGATGATCAGAATCACACATTATCGCGTGTTAACCTTAATATGTTTGAACTTTCTTCAGAGATTCGTCACTGTGGGTGAAACATGGGTCCATCATTTTACTCCAGAGGCCAAACAACAATCGAAACAACGGAAGCACCCTGGCTCACCCCGCCAAAGAAGGCGAAGGCTGTACCATCTGGCCTCGGTTTTCAGAGATGCAGTTGGTATTCTGCTGATAGATTATCTCCAAAATAATTAATGGCACATATTATGCTTCACTTTCACTACGGGAAAATATTAAACTTAAGTGCCGCGGAATGCTCACTAAAGGTGTGTTGTTCCATTAGGACAGTGCTCATGTTCACAATCTGACATATGAATTCTACAGAGTGGAGTTTGAAGCAAAAATATCGTGAAAAATTTAGATCAAGGTCAGGATATCTCCGGTTATGCAAAAAATGTTCTATCTGACGCCAGACGCCAACGCACTACAGCATTTCACTTTTTGGCTCCACCACAGAGAATACACAGAGGCACTGTAACTATATTTTTATGCATTGGAGTCTTGGAGCCGAATCTTAGAAAAGGTATCGGAGTGGAGTGTAGAGTCAAATTTTGATGAAAATGTTAGGCTACGCCTATTGTATAGGATCGGTTTATACATGTACATGTACTGCGACGGCTCCAAAATTTGACCCCAGCCTCCACTTAATCTCTCCATTGCATGACTCTACTCCATGACTCCAGAAGCATTGTCCTAATGGAACAACACACCTTAAGTGAGCTTTCCGCTGCGCTTAAGTTAATATTTTCCCGTAACTGCGTCAGAAGTTAAGCATAGCTTGTGCCACTGTTTGTTTGTCCCTTTTAGAGATAATCTATCAGCAGAATACCATCTGCATCCCTGAAAACTGAGACCATAACCTTCCCAGCTGATGGAACAGTCTTTGCCTTCTTCGGCGGGGTGATCCAGAGTGCTTCCGTTGTTTCAATTGTTGTTTGGCCTCTGGAGTAAAATTATGGACCCTTGATTCACCCAGAATGACGAATTTTTGAAGAAAGTTCAAGATTAAGATTAGCAAGCGATAATGTGCGCCTGGTGTGCTTCTCATCAACTGTTTCCGAAAAGGCTATTTGTAAAGAGAATGTGAAGTTTGAGTACACTTGCAGCCTGAATTTGGCTGTCACTCTTTCCAGAAAACGGATCCAATGACTTTATACTAAACATAACCCCAAAGCGACAAAATGAATCGTATTGCATGATTTTCATTCAAAAAGCATTTCCAATTATAATCTCTATTAGTCAAATTGACCACCTCATGTACAATTTGACCTCCGATGCAAAAATGGCCTGAACATTGAAGGGAAAACGTGTAGATTTTGGGAGCAGATATGGTATGGCCGTATCTGACTGTAACAATAATTGCTCACTGGAAGCTTGTCATTGGGCAATCAGAGCAAATTCACATGTGTTTGCTGACTTTCTACTTTCGATTTCACCACTGAGATTGCGGGACAAAAATGATTGCGACGAAACGACTGAAAACCTTTCAAAACCACTTGGTATGAACATGCAGGTGCAAAAATCTGATAGAATAACATTCTCCGATTTGTAAGATATGCTTTAGATCAAGAATAATCTTACCTGCGACCTTCCCGCAACCCACGAATACCAATAACAGGAAACATTCAAACTGACCTCCGGATATAAGTCAAATTGTTTTCATCTGACCACCGGCGGAGGTCAATTTGAATGTTTACTGCCCGTGCGATTGATCATAAAGATCAGTATTTTTTTCTTTCTGATTAGTGGGGTATTAGAGCTCGTCAACGTGATAACGGTTATTTTTACGTTTCCCATACAATCTTTTATTCCATTTTCTTTTCTTTCCATAGACATGAGACCTACAGGACATATCTTACACATATATTCAATTTGGTCTTGACGTGTTCGATTACGATTTTTATACGGTCATTCTCTCCCTTCCGCTTATTCAAGAAGGGCAGTTATCCGTTTCCGGCGAAAGAATGTGCACTGTACTGCTTAACCGCTTACGTATACGCCTGCCCTGGAAAAGCGTTGATAGGTAAACTGATCGGCTCAATAATGACCTAAATAGTGTTGACTGGGCCGTTAAACTTCAATACAAACAAAACCCTTACTTGCCTGTACTGTAAGCGACCAATATACCCTGATCAGATGCTGTGTTCGGTGGTGTCTAACACATATATTCCTGCACTTTAAGACAACAGTGTAAACCCTGCCCAAACGTTCTGTGGGGTCTGATCTGTATCTACACTGTCTGACATTCCAGCCCATATTCTATAGATAACCCTATTTCGCAACACGCTGGCCTCACTGTGATAAAATTAAAATGGTTATATTCTATAAATAATTGATTTCCTTCAGGTCAGAGTTACGTAGACCTGCACTGGAGAGTATCTATGCTTATTTTTTTTGGTCGATTGCTAAACAATCCCTGAATTGTTTCGTACATGTATGCCTATGCTGTCGACGTAAAGTGAGTGAGTGAGTTTTAGTTTTACGTCCCACCAACAGCTAAGGTCATACGGAGACGGGACCTCGGTTTGAAGACTCATCCGAAAGTCTGGAGAAGCCCGGGATCGATCCTGCGATCCCTGGTTTACAAGGCGAGTAGCGTAACCACTGCACCACGGAGGCTTCTATGTCGACGTAAAGCTGTAATCAGATGGAGATTCCTATAATATCCAGTATATCCGACTTTTTCTGTTTTCACAATTCCAGCCTTGACGGTTTTTGACCATTACGAAAATACGCCTATACAAATACATTGCAACCGAAAAAAAAATGAAAAATTTAAGATGAAAAATTGTTATATTTTTCTTATTTCTGCTCAAAATATAGTTTGTGGATACTCGTTAGAACCGCCTCGATGAGGCGGTTCTAACGATTACCCACAATCTATATTTTATAGCAGAAATAAGAAAAATAAGGTTCACCCCTGCAAACCCCAGTTTTACTGTATAAAAGTGGGGTTCGAGAGGGTCAAAATTATAAAGGCGTGTTTTCGTGATGCGTTTTAAGGTCGTCTGTTGTGCATTTGACTCGATACTTATGGGGATCGTTCAAACATTTTTTTGTGTGTGTGTTTGAATTGAGGTTTTACCTCCCAGAAAACACTACGTAGGATATTTTGGAGACGTTGCTTCCAAATTTGTGGGACTTGTACCAGATAATGAGATGAAATGACATCTCAAGCCCTGTCGCCGGGTTTATATGTAGGGATGGTCCGCTTTTACTGGGCAGGCTAAGACCGTCTAAGCGGTTGACCAATTCTTATGGACGTTTCAGCTCTGCGTGAAACTTTGCTTGATTTAAGGTTTAACGTCCCCGTCAACACTGTAAAGGTCATTTTGGAGACGTTGCTTCCAATTGTGTGGGACTTTTACCCGACATAGAGATGAAATGACATCTCAAGCCCTGCCACCCAATGAAACCAATAGGGTTTATATACATGGACGGTCCGACTCGCACCGCTTTGCCTGGGCAGGCTTAGATCCTCTAAGCGGCTTACCAGTACTCGTTTGCGGGCCCAAGTTGGTTTCAGCTCTGCGTGGAAGCATCATGCAGCCCATGTATTTCTTCAAGCCCGATGGGCGGGGGCCGCTGCGTGGGAGCATCATTCAGCCCAATCTATTTCTCCAAGCCCCGATGGGCGGGGACCCAAACATGTAACAGCTTCATTGAGCCTTTCTAGACTGAAACCATCACGAAAATACGCCTATTTAATTTAGAGCCCCCCTCAAACTCCACTTTTATAAAGTAAAACTGGGGTTTATAGGGGCAAACATTATGTTCCTTATTTCTGCTCAGAAAAGATACATGTAGATTGTGGGTACTCGTTGGTGCAGTTTTAACGAGTTCTCACAATCTATTTTTGAGCAGCAATAAGAAAAACATCAGAAAGTTTCATATGAAAACAAAACAAAACAAAAAACAACAACAACATCAAAAAACATGTTTGGTGGAATATCAATAGGTATGTTTTCGTAATGCAAAAATGCATGCTCTCGTTGTAATGTGTTAACCCTTATACTGCTGTTCACGACAAACCCTATATTTGCAAACAATGTAGATCCAGATCAGATGGCTTTATCTGATCAGAATCTACACTGTTTGACATTCAGTTTATGAATTTGCAGAAATAAATTACATCAAGTAACCTGATTGGTTCAAAATCAGGAATGGGTGTGGCTAAATTGCATATTCAGCAGGATAAGAGTTAAATCTTTCAATAATTGCTTGTAGTTCATGCGCAGACTCCAGTGCTTCAAATGGGCAGGGTCCTGATTGCGTTTCTCTGTAAAACACGTATATCGAGAATTCGACTTCCTACATCCATACCCAATTCGAACACACGCCTATACAAATGCATTGTAAACTTTTCCGCCGAAAAAAGGAAAATTTGAAAATGAAAAATTGTGATATTTTTCTTATTTCTGCTCAAAATATAGATTGTGGGTACTCGTTAGAACCGCCTCACCGAGGCGGGTACTCGTTAGAACCGCCTCACCGAGGCGGTTCTAACGAGTAACCACAATCTTTATTTTAGAGCAGAAATAAGAAAAATATGGTTTACCCCTGTAAACCCCAGTTTTACTATATAAAAGTGGGGTTAAAGGGGGTCAAAATTATATAGACGTGTTTTCGTGATGCATCCAGTTGGACGTTTTGTTGGCTGCTTGGGGATGATTCATGTATTAGTATAGTTTCAAATGGACTGATCTTTTTTTTTCACATTTAAGTGCGTACATGTAGCAAGACTGACAGAATTGGACAGTTTTGCTTAGCTCACCTGGGTTCTAGGTTCCAGGGAAGCTTATGGTATAGTGGGTCGTCCATCCGTCGTCCGTCCGTCCACACCTTTGACCAGTTATATCTCTGCAACCTGCAGGCTAATCTCAAACATTTCTCATCTGTAGCATGCGTCTGATGGGGCATTGATGGCATGAGCTTTTTATTTGGAACTCGAAACGAAACCTTTGGTTGCTATGGCAACCACAATGGCCCATAAACTTATAATGAAAAAACGTTTGCCATCACCGTAGCGCCTTCAGTTTTGATCGGATTTTTCTGATACTTATAAGTAAGGTGGCTGGGGATAAAAACGAAGAGTTTAAGAGCCGGCCAAGTTGGCCTATTTCTCATAGTGTTACGCGTCCTTGATTGCTGAAAATGCCTATTTTTGGAGCGTAGCTGTTGCAGCGTAGCTCCAGTGAGATGGGAAGTGATTTCTGCACTACTTTCGGTGTTACTGCATATGACCCAATCACCAGTGAAAACATAGTACCCCGTGTTAACATAGTAGATTATTACGCCATGCGGTATCTTCTAATAGACTGCTTCACAGACCACCTATTTCAAATAAAATAGATGAATATTTTTAATAGACGAACTGTGTAGCAGTCTAATCTTTTTATAGTTCAGTTCATATAACCCAGTTTACAGCCCATTTGTACCATAAAGCCCAAACCTTGCAACTTGCAAACAGGACAAACCCAGATCAGATACCACAGAACGCGGAGTCCCAATATGACCTGCACTGCATACTTACGAATTTTTGCCAAATCTTTCGTGGAAGCCACAACCTGACATCCCTGATTTTTAAATGAACTCATTCCATACTGATATAAGGTGTTGAGGATTCCATTCGTTTAAAATGGATTAAAAGTACGCAGTGTGGGTCGATAATGTATTACCAAAATAAGACAGTTGGAATGAGTTTGGACAGGTGCGCGTCAAGGTTTATATTGTAAGCAGTAAATTTGGCAGTTTAGACACAGATGAGACACCACTTATTGTAGCGTCTGATCTGGGTCTGCTATGTTTGACCCTAAAAAGGCTGCTAAACATATACTCAGAGTACGGGTTAATGTGTGTGTGTGGGGGGGGGGGGGGGTGGGGGGGAACAATGTTACTTTTTTAAAGCGACCTGTCTGCGTCCTAGGCATGTGACAATAAATAAAGCAAATTATCAGCTCAGACGCAAGTTCGATACCTGCCGGGTTCGGCAACATTCTTTCCAGGAGATTGATCTTGAAACCTGTTCCACGGTGATTCTATCCCTTTCGCTAATTCAAGAAGGGCAGTTGTTGGTTTCCGGTAAAAGACTGTGCACTGTGCTGTATTGACAATATCTAACCAAAGAAATTGCCTTTTCATAAATGGCCTCGTTGAGGCAATTTATTTTCATATAATAATAATGGAGTATTATGTCTAAAGCTCTTCAAATATTCCTATGGATTGATATTGACAATAACTAACCCAAGAAACTGTCGTATGCAATATCACTTCATAAATGCCCTCACCGATGCAATATATATTTAGAAAAATGTTAACAGAGTATAATGTTCAAACCTCTCTGAATATTCCGATCGTTTTTGGCATTCGGATTGATATTGACAATACCTAACCCATGAGGCTGTTTTATGCAAGATTACTTTATGAATGGCCTCGCTGAGACAAAATAATATAAAATGAATACGAAGTATAACATCTAAACCCGGCTTTGATCATTTTCGGCATACAGGTTGATATTGACAATACATAACCCGCAAAATTGCCTTATGCCAAATTACTTTACAAACGGCCTCGCCTAGGCAAACTGAAAAATTATTTCGAAGTGTAACTTCTAATCTACTTGGAATATTTTTGACAACTGTTAGCATACAAATAGATAATGTACAGATCTAACCAACGAGATTCCTGAATGCCCAATTTCTTTATTTTAGCCTCGGCAAGGTAAAAAATTCACCCACTGACACGGTTATATGACTTTCAAACCGACGGGTATATTTTTATAATGTTTTGCATGCAGATGTAAATTGACAAGATCAAGCTAATGATATTGTCTAATGCAGATAGCTTAATAAACAGCCTCACCAAGGCAATTTTTAAAGACTGATTACGGATGTATAACTTATAAACTGCTGGGAAAATTATGCTAATTTTTCACATGAAGATAAACATCATCAAGACGTAACCAAGGAGAATAATGCAAAATAAAAAACCTCCCCAAGGTAATTTTTTTTTAAAAACTGATTACATAAAATAACTTTAAAGTCGCCAAACAATTTCGCAAGCCGCAGTTATTGCTCGAACTATAGCTCAGCAGAAATCTTCAAGTAAACTGTAGAACTGCATGGTTGCTGTATTGCTCAAAAACATTGATTGTGGGTACTTGATAAAACTGCCTCGTCAAGGCGGTTCAATCAAGTCCCCGCAATCAATGTTTTGAGCAGAGATAAGAAAATATCACAATTTTGTATCTTAAAATTTCCATTTATTTTTTTTGGCCGCAAAATTGACACTGTATTTGTACAGGCGTGTTTTCGTGATGGTTGTTGCGGGGTCTAAACCTTAGCGTGAGTTAATTTCAATATAGGTCTTGTTGCTTTAACACGACTTCTGGCCCAGAATAGCTTCAAACAGCTATGTTCATTGGATCAATATGAGCCTGAATTAAAATACCAATCAGACGCTAAATCAAATTATCAAAGCTACGCTCCATCAGCACTCTCAGTGCTTTGATTGATCTTGTCAATATCGTAGCCCCCTTCAGTTTTGATCGGATCTTCCTGAAACTGAGTTCAAACACTGGCGAGGTCGGTTGTTTACTTCCGGAGTTATGTCCCCTACTTTGCTGAATATGCTTATTTTTGACCGTGTTACATGTATCACCGAAGCCCCTTCAGTTTCTTGAAGCTTACAAACAAGTAAGTCGGGGATAAAAGCTCTGACGAAAACTAGCGATGTCGGTAAATTACCCACGGCGTTATGTCCCCTACTTTGCTGAAAATGCTTATTTATGACCCTGTCATCACTGTAGGCCCTTCAGTTTTGATCGGATCATCTTGAAACTTACAAACAAGTAAGTCGGGGATAAAAACTGGCGAGGTCGGTCTGTCATAAAGTTACGTCCCCTTGATTGCCGAAAATGCCTATTTTGGATCTTGTCATCACCGCAGCCCCTTCAGCTTTCATCGGATCTTTTTTTTAAACTTACGTGTTGGTAAGTAAGGGACAAAACCTCGGCTGAGTTTAAAATTGGTGAGATCGGCCTATATTTCAGGGAGTTATGTCCCCCTTGATTTCGGAAAATGCCTATTTTTGACCTCGTCATCACTGTAGCCCCTTCAGTTTTTATCGGATCTTCTATAAACTTACATGTTAGTAAGTCAAGGATTAAAGCTTAGATGAGTTCGTAAACTGATGATGTCAGCCTATTCGTCATAGAGTTACGTCCCTTTGATTGCAGAAAAACCTATTTTTGACCTTGTCATCACACTAACTCCTACAGTTTGCATCGGATACTCTTGAAACGTTTGTAAGTAAGTCAGGGATAAAAGCTCGGATGAGTTCGAAAACTAGTGATGTCGGTCGATTACCCACATAGTTTTGTCCCCTTCTTGCGGAAAATGCTTATTTTTGACCTTGTTATCACCGTAGCCCCTTCAGTTTTTGATCAGATCTTCTTGACTTACAAACAAATAAGGCAGGGATTTAAACTCGGATGAGTTCGAAAACTGGCGAGATCGGCATATCTATCATTGCCTGGTCATCACCGTATCCCTTTCAGTTTTCGTCTAATTGTTTGAAACTTACATGAGTTAAAAAAAAATTAAGAGGTCGGCCTATATTACTGAGGGTTATGTCTCCCTTCATTTCACAAACTGCCTATTTGACCTTGTCATTATCGTAGCCCCTTCAGTTTTTATTCGATCGCCTAGGAACTTATATGTAAATATGTCAGGGATAAAAGCTTGGATGAGTTCGAAAACTGATGATGCCAGCCTATTTACATAGAGTTACGTCCCTATTTTTGACCTTCTTGTCATTAACGTTACTCATTCATTTTTCTTCGGATCTTCTTGAAACTTATTTATAAGTAAGACAGGGATAAAAGCTCGGATGTATTCGAAAACTAGCGACGTCGGTCGATTACTCACGGTGTTATGTCCCTGTACTTTGCTGAAAATGCTTATTTTCGACCCTGCCATCACCGTAACCCCTTCAGTTTTGATTGGATCTTCTTGAAACTCACAAACACGTAAGTCAGTGAATAAAGCTCAGATGAGTTCGAAACCTGGTGAGGCTGCCTATTTATCAAAGAGTTTGATTGCAGAAAATGACTATTTTTACCTTGTCGTTACCATTGCCCTTTCAGTTTAAACGGATCTTCTTGAAACTTACGTATAAGCATGTCAGGGATAAAACCTCGAAAGAATTAAAAAAAAACGGTGAGGTTGGCTTATTTATCATTAGAGTACGTCGCTTTGATTGCAGGACATGCATGTGTTTGACCTTGTCATCACCGTTGCCCCTTCAGTTTTGATAGGATCTTCCTGAAACTATCTTCTTGAAACTTACATGTAAGTTAGTCTTTGATAAAAGCTTGGATGAGTTCAAAACCTGGTGAGGCTGGCCTATTTATCATATAGTTATTTCCCTTTGATTTGCTGAAAATGCCCATGTTTGATATTGTCATCATCATAAGTCCCTGAATTTTGAATGGATCTTTCTTGAACTTACACATAAGTAAGTTAGGGATAAAAGCTTGAATGTTTTTTTTTTTGCAAACCAACATTGACATTAGAGTTAAGGCCCTCTTCTTTGCTGAAAACGCCTATTTTGTACCTTGTCATCACCATTAGTCCTATAGTTTTGGTCGAATCTTCCAGAAACTAGCATATAAGTAGGTGGGGGAAAAGTTTAGGTGAGTTTGAAAACTGGTGATGTCTGCCTATCTCTGATAGAGTTGCGTCTCATTGAATGCTGAAAATACCAGTTTTTGACACTGTCATCAGCATAAATCATTCGGTAAAGATTGGAACTTCCTGAAACTATGACTCTACTAGCTCGAGTTTGCGATATAAGACCATCATGGTCCTCTTGTTTGATTTTCAATAAAAATGTTAAAAGTTCATCTGACCAGCGCAAAAAGTACATGTATATATGGTTCCACTATAAGAAATTGGCGGAGTGTTTCCTCCGCCAGTCGTTTAACTAAGATAAGTTATCACGGAATAACAGGACAAAAGATAAAACACAATAAAACGCCATTTTCAAACTCCTACACTGCTTCTGCCATTGCCTATCTCTACTCCTATTCTTTCTTTCTTTCTTTTTTTTTCTTTCTTTCTTTCTTCTGATACTGCTATCGGTCGCATTCGACCATTACTCGCAGGTGTACATAACATTGCAGGATGAAAGCCTACACAATGATCATGCAGTTACAGTAGAGATCTTTAACCCACACAGGATGCTTCGGTTTACCTCCTGAGGTTCCGAATGACGGTGCACTTTATGACATTCATCCCATGTGAGATTCCAAGTTCTACAACGGAAGGTTGGGTTTTTCTTTCGGGTACTTCGGTTTTCGCCGCTCTCTGATTAACGATCAACTCAGAATAAGTGATTTTTTTCTTAATTTTATTCAGTATTTTCAGGAATGGAACCCAGAGACCGGCTTGAATCAGTGGTTCTTCTCCTATGTCTTTGGAACACTTCACTCCTAAAATGCACTAAATTATGTCTTAATGGCATATCAACTGGTATTTATGGCTGATTTCACACCTATACCGCCTATTTTATGTAAAAATGGCATTTTGAGGATAGTTTGATGATAAAACTTTGACAAAAATGATTATAAATGCCTTAATACCATGAGAAATAGTGGACATATATCTGTTCAGATCCTTGAACATGAATCTAATCAATTAGAACCAATAATAGATGAGAAAACTTATCGCGATATTGCAGCAGAGACAATTTTGAAGTTTTGCTTTGGCTAGAGACCAAGGCCAAAAACCATGTAACCTTACTGTTATATTCCAGATGGAGTAGATTCTTTCTCTTGTGTACCTGGTTATACACTTACTGTAAGACATTTTCCAAAACAAACCCAATAACAATTGATTAACATGGCTTTAAAGTAACCCCCCCCCCCCCCCCATGCACAGATCGGAAGCAAAAACTGATCATATACGCCCAGTTAGACCTAAATTATAGCAAACCACATGCCAGAAATATCCATTTTATGATACAGATTTAGAGAGAACCTACCAATGTGTGAAAATAGGATGTAATGACTGAAAACTGAAGTGTGGGGCTAATTTTCTACTTTTCGTATAGGGAGCTTACCACTGAATATTTTCCATAGGCGACAATAATAACCTTTTACATGCCCCCCCAAAAAAACTACCCATACAAAACTTTTCAAACCTTACTTATTTATAGGGCCATCCTAGCTCAAGAAGCTGATGAGAAAATATCCACATGCTGCCCGTCTCTTTTTCAAGTTATGGTCCGCCATAGCCAGGTCAAGTTAGCAGAACAGCAGAACGAGCAGAACGAAATGGTCAAGTTAGCAGAACAACAGAACGAGCAGAACGAAATGGTCAAGTTAGCAGAACAGCAGAACGAGCAGAACGGATTGGTCAAGTTAGCAGAACAGCAGAACGAGCAGAACGGATTGGTCAAGCTAGCAGAACAGCAGAACGAGCAGAACGGATTGGTCAAGATAGCAGAACAACAGAACAGCAGAACGAGCAGAACGAACTGGTAAAATAAGAGCAGAACCAGTAGAAAATGGTCATATTAGCAAAACAACTAAACCAACAGAAGAAATGGTCAAGTTAGCAGAACAACAGAACAAGAAAAAAAAAAAAACAACAAGACTACATACAAAGTCTCTCCAAAAGATGATGTATGCGGTTTTTTGTCTCCGAATTTCGGAATTTTTCTCTCTATACTTAGTCGCTATAAAAATGATGAAGAACGCCGTTTACCGCGCCTTCCTATCGCATTTATTAGCTGAGATATTGAGAAAAACATCATTTTTGTATTCTGCTGGGAAGATAGAGAAAAATTTTTGTCTCCGAATTTCGGATTTTTTCTCTCTATACTTAGTCGCTATAAAAATGATGAAGAACGCCGTTTACCGCGCCTTCCTATCGCATTTATTAGCTGAGATATTGAGAAAAACATCATTTTTGTATTCTGCTGGGAAGATAGAGAAAAATTTTTGTCTCCGAATTTCGGATTTTTTCTCTCTATACTTAGTCGCTATAAAAATGATGAAGAACGCCGTTTACCGCACCTTCCTATCGCATTTATTAGCTGATATATTGAGAAAAACATCATTTTTTTCTTCTGCTGGGAAGACCGAGAAAAATTTTTGTCTCGGAATTTCGGATTTTTTCTCTCTATTCTTAGTCGCTATAAAAATGATGAAGAACGCCGTTTACCGCGCCTTCCTATCGCATTTATTAGCCGAGATATTGAGAAAAACATCATTTTTTTCTTCTGCTGGGAAGACCGAGAAAAATTTTTGTCTCACAATTTCGGATTTTTTTCTCTCTATACTTTGTCGCTATAAAAATGATGAAGAACGCCGTTTACCGCGCCTTCCTATCGCATTTATTAGCTAATTTCGGATTTTTTCTCTCTATACTTTGTCGCTATAAAAATGATAAAGAACGCCGTTTACCGCGCCTTCCTATCGCATTTATTAGCTGAGATATTGAGAAAAACATCATTTTTGTATTCTGCTGGGAAGATAGAGAAAAATTTTTGTCTCCGAATTTCGGATTTTTCTCTCTATACTTAGTCGCTATAAAAATGAGGAAGAACGCCGTTTACCGCGCCTTCCTATCGCATTTATTAGCTGAGATATTGAGAAAAACATCATTTTTGTATTCTGCTGGGAAGATAGAGAAAAATTTTTGTCTCCGAATTTCGGATTTTTTCTCTCTATACTTAGTCGCTATAAAAATGATGAAGAACGCCGTTTACCGCACCTTCCTATCGCATTTATTAGCTAATTTCGGATTTTTTCTCTCTATACTTTGTCGCTATAAAAATGATAAAGAACGCCGTTTACCGCGCCTTCCTATCGCATTTATTAGCTGAGATATTGAGAAAAACATCATTTTTGTATTCTGCTGGGAAGACCGAGAAAAATTTTTGTCTCGGAATTTCGGATTTTTTCTCTCTATACTTAGTCGCTATAAAAATGATGAAGAACGCCGTTTACCGCGCCTTCCTATCGCATTTATTAGCCGAGATATTGAGAAAAACATCATTTTTTTCTTCTGCTGGGAAGACCGAGAAAAAATTTTGTCTCACAATTTCGGATTTTTTCTCTCTATACTTAGTCGCTATAAAAATGATGAAGAACGCCGTTTACCGCGCCTTCCTATCGCATTTATTAGCTGAGATATTGAGAAAAACATCATTTTTGTATTCTGCTGGGAAGATAGAGAAAAATTTTTGTCTCCGAATTTCGGATTTTTTCTCTCTATACTTAGTCGCTATAAAAATGATGAAGAACGCCGTTTACCGCGCCTTCCTATCGCATTTATTAGCTGAGATATTGAGAAAAACATCATTTTTGTATTCTGCTGGGAAGATAGAGAAAAAATTTTGTCTCCGAATTTCGGATTTTTTCTCTCTATACTTAGTCGCTATAAAAATGATGAAGAACGCCGTTTACCGCGCCTTCCTATCGCATTTATTAGCTGAGATATTGAGAAAAACATCATTTTTGTATTCTGCTGGGAAGATAGAGAAAAATTTTTGTCTCGGAATTTCGGATTTTTTCTCTCTATACTTAGTCGCTATAAAAATGATGAAGAACGCCGTTTACCGCACCTTCCTATCGCATTTATTAGCTGAGATATTGAGAAAAACATCATTTTTGTATTCTGCTGGGAAGACCGAGAAAAATTTTTGTCT
The DNA here is from genome assembly GCA_963580285.1 of Lucinisca nassula. Lineage (NCBI taxonomy): Eukaryota > Metazoa > Mollusca > Bivalvia > Lucinida > Lucinidae > Lucinisca > Lucinisca nassula. Next base: position 97,093,226 of record OY757012.1, read on the forward strand.
CACAATTTCGGATTTTTTCTCTCTTTACTTAGTCGCTATAAAAATGATGAAGAACGCCGTTTACCGCACCTTCCTATCGCATTTATTAGCTGAGATATTGAGAAAAACATCATTTTTTTCTTCTGCTGGGAAGACCGAGAAAAATTTTTGTCTCGGAATTTCGGATTTTTTCTCTCTATACTTAGTCGCTATAAAAATGATGAAGAACGCCGTTTACCGCGCCTTCCTATCGCATTTATTAGCCGAGATATTGAGAAAAACATCATTTTTTTCTTCTGCTGGGAAGACCGAGAAAAATTTTTGTCTCACAATTTCGGATTTTTTCTCTCTATACTAAGTCGCTATAAAAATTAGGAAGAACGCCGTTTACCGCGCCTTCCTATCGCATTTATTAGCTGAGATATTGAGAAAAACATCATTTTTGTATTCTGCTGGGAAGATAGAGAAAAATTTTTGTCTCCGAATTTCGGATTTTTTCTCTCTATACTTAGTCGCTATAAAAATGATGAAGAACGCCGTTTACCGCGCCTTCCTATCGCATTTATTAGCTGAGATATTGAGAAAAACATCATTTTTGTATTCTGCTGGGAAGATAGAGAAAAATTTTTGTCTCCGAATTTCGGTTTTTTTCTCTCTATACTTAGTCGCTATAAAAATGATGAAGAACGCCGTTTACCGCACCTTCCTATCGCATTTATTAGCTGAGATATTGAGAAAAACATCATTTTTGTATTCTGCTGGGAAGACCGAGAAAAATTTTTGTCTCGGAATTTCGGATTTTTTCTCTCTATACTTAGTCGCTATAAAAATGATGAAGAACGCCGTTTACCGCGCCTTCCTATCGCATTTATTAGCCGAGATATTGAGAAAAACATCATTTTTTTCTTCTGCTGGGAAGACCGAGAAAAATTTTTGTCTCACAATTTCGGATTTTTTCTCTCTATACTTAGTCGCTATAAAAATGATGAAGAACGCCGTTTACCGCGCCTTCCTATCGCATTTATTAGCTGAGATATTGAGAAAAACATCATTTTTGTATTCTGCTGGGAAGATAGAGAAAAAATTTTATCTCCGAATTTCGGATTTTTTCTCCCTATACTTAGTCGCTATAAAAATGATGAAGAACGCCGTTTACCGCGCCTTCCTATCGCATTTATTAGCTGAGATATTGAGAAAAACATCATTTTTGTATTCTGCTGGGAAGATAGAGAAAAATTTTTGTCTCCGAATTTCGGATTTTTTCTCTCTATACTTAGTCGCTATAAAAATGATGAAGAACGCCGTTTACCGCACCTTCCTATCGCATTTATTAGCTGAGATATTGAGAAAAACATCATTTTTTTCTTCTGCTGGGAAGACCGAGAAAAATTTTTGTCTCACAATTTCGGATTTTTTCTCTCTATACTTAGTCGCTATAAAAATGATGAAGAACGCCGTTTATTTTATACTTTGCAGTGAAATCAATGCATATCTGAAACAAATAAAAATGATATCAACCACAAGTGAAATGATATCGTATCATTTCACATGTGACTGATACCATTTATATCATTTCACTGTAGCGTGCCGGAACTAATTTTTTGTTTACGTTATGGTCGAAAAAAAGGGTTAATTTTCCTTTTATTTACTAAGACTAATAATTCCTTATCCATCGTTGAATGTCGTTAGAATATATTTTGACGTTTGAAGACAGAAGAGTGGTATTAAAACAGAATAAACAGGCGCCATTTGACAACAGCAAGGCTGTGATTTTTGCCGACACACATCTCGGTTACAATTTAAATGCTCCCTCTAAGATTTAAGCTTAGCTGTCTTGTTACAAATGGTCTACAAGGCGTACCAGTTCACTAAATGGCTCAGTAAAAGTTTGTGCGAGGAAATATGGACTCAAATTAGCGACAATTCTGTGTTTTTTTTTTCCAACGTGAAAAACCGCCCGTGACCGACTGCTACACATGGAATCGATTATTCAGTGGCTGGGTGCATGCCACGTAGAGCCTTCAATAATAAAATGAACTTCAAATAAGCACAACGCATTCAGAAACATACCTTGAAAAGCATTCTTTGAACTAGAAATGCTGAATCCAAAATGGCGATTTGTTTATGCTTTGAAACTGACAGTTGTGACGTCATGTAGCCAGGTCAAAATCGTGACGTCACCGACTTGGGTCGATCAATAGTTACCGTAAGTGTCCCAATAAATTATAAAATAAAAAGAACATTAACTTTTTTTCGACGGATACCAAAAATATTTCATCTCGTGTGTTAAAAACATCCGAATTTTCACTCGTGCTTCGCACTCGTGAAAATTATGATGTTTTCAACACACTCGATGAAATATTTTTGGTATCCACCTCAAAAAAGTAAATATCCTCTATTTACCGCACCTTCCTATCGCATTTATTAGCTGAGATATTGAGAAAAACATCATTTTTGTATTCTGCTGGGAAGACCGAGAAAAATTTTTGTCTCGGAATTTCGGATTTTTTCTCTCTATACTTAGTCGCTATAAAAATGATGAAGAACGCCGTTTACCGCACCTTCCTATCGCATTTATTAGCTGAGATATTGAGAAAAACATCATTTTTTTCTTCTGCTTGGAAGACCGAGAAAAATTTGTGTCTCGGAATTTCGGATTTTTTCTCTCTATACTTAGTCGCTATAAAAATGATGAAGAACGCCGTTTACCGCGCCTTCCTATCGCATTTATTAGCCGAGATATTGAGAAAAACATCATTTTTTTCTTCTGCCGGGAAGACCGAGAAAAATTTTTGTCTCACAATTTCGGATTTTTTCTCTCTATACTTAGTCGCTATAAAAATGATGAAGAACGCCGTTTACCGCGCCTTCCTATCGCATTTATTAGCTGAGATATTGAGAAAAACATCATTTTTGTATTCTGCTGGGAAGATAGAGAAAAGTTTTTGTCTCCGAATTTCGGATTTTTTCTCTCTATACTTAGTCGCTATAAAAATGATGAAGAACGCCGTTTACCGCACCTTCCTATCGCATTTATTAGCTGAGATATTGAGAAAAACATAATTTTTTTCTTCTGCTGGGAAGACCGAGAAAAATTTTTGTCTCGGAATTTCGGATTTTTTCTCTCTATACTTAGTCGCTATAAAAATGATGAAGAACGCCGTTTACCACGCCTTCCTATCGCATTTATTAGCCGAGATATTGAGAAAAACATCATTTTTTTCTTCTGCTGGGAAGACCGAGAAAAATTTTTGTCTCACAATTTCGGATTTTTTCTCTCTATACTTAGTCGCTATAAAAATGATGAAGAACGCCGTTTACCGCGCCTTCCTATCGCATTTATTAGCTGAGGTATTGAGAAAAACATCATTTTTGTATTCTGCTGGGAAGATAGAGAAAAATTTTTGTCTCCGAATTTCGGATTTTTTTCTCTCTATACTTAGTCGCTATAAAAATGATGAAGAACGCCGTTTTACCGCACCTTCCTATCGCATTTATTAGCTGAGGTATTGAGAAAAACATCATTTTTGTATTCTGCTGGGAAGATAGAGAAAAATTTTTGTCTCCGAATTTCGGATTTTTTTCTCTCTATACTTAGTCGCTATAAAAATGATGAAGAACGCCGTTTTACCGCACCTTCCTATCGCATTTATTAGCTGAGATATTGAGAAAAACATCATTTTTTTCTTCTGCTGGGAAGACCGAGAAAAATTTTTGTCTCGGAATTTCGGATTTTTTCTCTCTATACTTAGTCGCTATAAAAATGATGAAGAACGCCGTTTACCGCGCCTTCCTATCGCATTTATTAGCCGAGATATTGAGAAAAAACATCATTTTTTTCTTCTGCTGGGTAGACCGAGAAAAATTTTTGTCTCACAATTTCGGATTTTTTCTCTCTATACTTAGTCGCTATAAAAATGATGAAGAACGCCGTTTACCGCGCCTTCCTATCGCATTTATTAGCTGAGATATTGAGAAAAACATCATTTATTTCTTCTGCTGGGAAGACCGAGAAAAATTTTTGTCTCCGAATTTCGGATTTTTTCTCTCTATACTTTGTCGCTATAAAAATGATGAAGAACGCCGTTTACCGCGCGTTCCTATCGTATTTATTAGCCGAGATATTGAGAAAAACATCATTTTTTTCTTCTGCTGGGAAGACCGAGAAAAATTTTTGTCTCCGAATTTCGGATTTTTTCTCTCTATACTTTGTCGCTATAAAAATGATGAAGAACGCCGTTTACCGCGCCTTCCTATCGCATTTATTAGCTGAGATATTGAGAAAAACATCATTTTTTTCTTCTGCTGGGAAGACCGAGAAAAATTTTTGTCTCGGAATTTCGGATTTTTTCTCTCTATACTTAGTCGCTATAAAAATGATGAAGAACGCCGTTTATCGCGCCTTCCTATCGCATTTATTAGCCGAGATATTGAGAAAAACATCATTTTTTTCTTCTGCTGGGAAGACCGAGAAAAATTTTTGTCTCACAATTTCGGATTTTTTCTCTCTATACTAAGTCGCTATAAAAATGATGAAGAACGCCGTTTACCGCGCCTTCCTATCGCATTTATTAGCTGAGATATTGAGAAAAACATCATTTTTGTATTCTGCTGGGAAGACCGAGAAAAAATTTTGTCTCACAATTTCGGATTTTTTCTCTCTATACTTAGTCGCTATAAAAATGATGAAGAACGCCGTTTACCGCGCCTTCCTATCGCATTTATTAGCTGAGATATTGAGAAAAACATCATTTTTGTATTCTGCTGGGAAGATAGAGAAAAATTTTTGTCTCCGAATTTCGGATTTTTTCTCTCTATACTAAGTCGCTATAAAAATGATGAAGAACGCCGTTTACCGCGCCTTCCTATCGCATTTATTAGCTGAGATATTGAGAAAAACATCATTTTTGTATTCTGCTGGGAAGATAGAGAAAAATTTTTGTCTCCGAATTTCGGTTTTTTTCTCTCTATACTTAGTCGCTATAAAAATGATGAAGAACGCCGTTTACCGCACCTTCCTATCGCATTTATTAGCTGAGATATTGAGAAAAACATCATTTTTGTATTCTGCTGGGAAGACCGAGAAAAATTTTTGTCTCGGAATTTCGGATTTTTTCTCTCTATACTTAGTCGCTATAAAAATGATGAAGAACGCCGTTTACCGCGCCTTCCTATCGCATTTATTAGCCGAGATATTGAGAAAAACATCATTTTTTTCTTCTGCTGGGAAGACCGAGAAAAATTTTTGTCTCACAATTTCGGATTTTTTCTCTCTATACTTAGTCGCTATAAAAATGATGAAGAACGCCGTTTACCGCGCCTTCCTATCGCATTTATTAGCTGAGATATTGAGAAAAACATCATTTTTGTATTCTGCTGGGAAGATAGAGAAAAAATTTTATCTCCGAATTTCGGATTTTTTCTCCCTATACTTAGTCGCTATAAAAATGATGAAGAACGCCGTTTACCGCGCCTTCCTATCGCATTTATTAGCTGAGATATTGAGAAAAACATCATTTTTGTATTCTGCTGGGAAGATAGAGAAAAATTTTTGTCTCCGAATTTCGGATTTTTTCTCTCTATACTTAGTCGCTATAAAAATGATGAAGAACGCCGTTTACCGCACCTTCCTATCGCATTTATTAGCTGAGATATTGAGAAAAACATCATTTTTTTCTTCTGCTGGGAAGACCGAGAAAAATTTTTGTCTCACAATTTCGGATTTTTTCTCTCTATACTTAGTCGCTATAAAAATGATGAAGAACGCCGTTTATTTTATACTTTGCAGTGAAATCAATGCATATCTGAAACAAATAAAAATGATATCAACCACAAGTGAAATGATATCGTATCATTTCACATGTGACTGATACCATTTATATCATTTCACTGTAGCGTGCCGGAACTAATTTTTTGTTTACGTTATGGTCGAAAAAAGGGTTAATTTTCCTTTTATTTACTAAGACTAATAATTCCTTATCCATCGTTGAATGTCGTTAGAATATATTTTGACGTTTGAAGACAGAAGAGTGGTATTAAAACTGAATAAACAGGCGCCATTTGACAACAGCAAGGCTGTGATTTTTGCCGACACACATCTCGGTTACAATTTAAATGCTCCCTCTAAGATTTAAGCTTAGCTGTCTTGTTACAAATGGTCTACAAGGCGTACCAGTTCACTAAATGGCTCAGTAAAAGTTTGTGCGAGGAAATATGGACTCAAATTAGCGACAATTCTGTGTTTTTTTTTTCCAACGTGAAAAACCGCCCGTGACCGACTGCTACACATGGAATCGATTATTCAGTGGCTGGGTGCATGCCACGTAGAGCCTTCAATAATAAAATGAACTTCAAATAAGCACAACGCATTCAGAAACATACCTTGAAAAGCATTCTTTGAACTAGAAATGCTGAATCCAAAATGGCGATTTGTTTATGCTTTGAAACTGACAGTTGTGACGTCATGTAGCCAGGTCAAAATCGTGACGTCACCGACTTGGGTCGATCAATAGTTACCGTAAGTGTCCCAATAAATTATAAAATAAAAAGAACATTAACTTTTTTTCGACGGATACCAAAAATATTTCATCTCGTGTGTTAAAAACATCCGAATTTTCACTCGTGCTTCGCACTCGTGAAAATTATGATGTTTTCAACACACTCGATGAAATATTTTTGGTATCCACCTCAAAAAAGTAAATATCCTCTATTTACCGCACCTTCCTATCGCATTTATTAGCTTAGATATTGAGAAAAACATCATTTTTGTATTCTGCTGGGAAGACCGAGAAAAATTTTTGTCTCGGAATTTCGGATTTTTTCTCTCTATACTTAGTCGCTATAAAAATGATGAAGAACGCCGTTTACCGCACCTTCCTATCGCATTTATTAGCTGAGATATTGAGAAAAACATCATTTTTTTCTTCTGCTTGGAAGACCGAGAAAAATTTGTGTCTCGGAATTTCGGATTTTTTCTCTCTATACTTAGTCGCTATAAAAATGATGAAGAACGCCGTTTACCGCGCCTTCCTATCGCATTTATTAGCCGAGATATTGAGAAAAACATCATTTTTTTCTTCTGCCGGGAAGACCGAGAAAAATTTTTGTCTCACAATTTCGGATTTTTTCTCTCTATACTTAGTCGCTATAAAAATGATGAAGAACGCCGTTTACCGCGCCTTCCTATCGCATTTATTAGCTGAGATATTGAGAAAAACATCATTTTTGTATTCTGCTGGGAAGATAGAGAAAAGTTTTTGTCTCCGAATTTCGGATTTTTTCTCTCTATACTTAGTCGCTATAAAAATGATGAAGAACGCCGTTTACCGCACCTTCCTATCGCATTTATTAGCTGAGATATTGAGAAAAACATAATTTTTTTCTTCTGCTGGGAAGACCGAGAAAAATTTTTGTCTCGGAATTTCGGATTTTTTCTCTCTATACTTAGTCGCTATAAAAATGATGAAGAACGCCGTTTACCACGCCTTCCTATCGCATTTATTAGCCGAGATATTGAGAAAAACATCATTTTTTTCTTCTGCTGGGAAGACCGAGAAAAATTTTTGTCTCACAATTTCGGATTTTTTCTCTCTATACTTAGTCGCTATAAAAATGATGAAGAACGCCGTTTACCGCGCCTTCCTATCGCATTTATTAGCTGAGGTATTGAGAAAAACATCATTTTTGTATTCTGCTGGGAAGATAGAGAAAAATTTTTGTCTCCGAATTTCGGATTTTTTTCTCTCTATACTTAGTCGCTATAAAAATGATGAAGAACGCCGTTTTACCGCACCTTCCTATCGCATTTATTAGCTGAGGTATTGAGAAAAACATCATTTTTGTATTCTGCTGGGAAGATAGAGAAAAATTTTTGTCTCCGAATTTCGGATTTTTTTCTCTCTATACTTAGTCGCTATAAAAATGATGAAGAACGCCGTTTTACCGCACCTTCCTATCGCATTTATTAGCTGAGATATTGAGAAAAACATCATTTTTTTCTTCTGCTGGGAAGACCGAGAAAAATTTTTGTCTCGGAATTTCGGATTTTTTCTCTCTATACTTAGTCGCTATAAAAATGATGAAGAACGCCGTTTACCGCGCCTTCCTATCGCATTTATTAGCCGAGATATTGAGAAAAAACATCATTTTTTTCTTCTGCTGGGTAGACCGAGAAAAATTTTTGTCTCACAATTTCGGATTTTTTCTCTCTATACTTAGTCGCTATAAAAATGATGAAGAACGCCGTTTACCGCGCCTTCCTATCGCATTTATTAGCTGAGATATTGAGAAAAACATCATTTATTTCTTCTGCTGGGAAGACCGAGAAAAATTTTTGTCTCCGAATTTCGGATTTTTTCTCTCTATACTTTGTCGCTATAAAAATGATGAAGAACGCCGTTTACCGCGCGTTCCTATCGTATTTATTAGCCGAGATATTGAGAAAAACATCATTTTTTTCTTCTGCTGGGAAGACCGAGAAAAATTTTTGTCTCCGAATTTCGGATTTTTTCTCTCTATACTTTGTCGCTATAAAAATGATGAAGAACGCCGTTTACCGCGCCTTCCTATCGCATTTATTAGCTGAGATATTGAGAAAAACATCATTTTTTTCTTCTGCTGGGAAGACCGAGAAAAATTTTTGTCTCGGAATTTCGGATTTTTTCTCTCTATACTTAGTCGCTATAAAAATGATGAAGAACGCCGTTTATCGCGCCTTCCTATCGCATTTATTAGCCGAGATATTGAGAAAAACATCATTTTTTTCTTCTGCTGGGAAGACCGAGAAAAATTTTTGTCTCACAATTTCGGATTTTTTCTCTCTATACTAAGTCGCTATAAAAATGATGAAGAACGCCGTTTACCGCGCCTTCCTATCGCATTTATTAGCTGAGATATTGAGAAAAACATCATTTTTGTATTCTGCTGGGAAGACCGAGAAAAAATTTTGTCTCACAATTTCGGATTTTTTCTCTCTATACTTAGTCGCTATAAAAATGATGAAGAACGCCGTTTACCGCGCCTTCCTATCGCATTTATTAGCTGAGATATTGAGAAAAACATCATTTTTGTATTCTGCTGGGAAGATAGAGAAAAATTTTTGTCTCCGAATTTCGGATTTTTTCTCTCTATACTAAGTCGCTATAAAAATGATGAAGAACGCCGTTTACCGCGCCTTCCTATCGCATTTATTAGCTGAGATATTGAGAAAAACATCATTTTTGTATTCTGCTGGGAAGATAGAGAAAAATTTTTGTCTCCGAATTTCGGTTTTTTTCTCTCTATACTTAGTCGCTATAAAAATGATGAAGAACGCCGTTTACCGCACCTTCCTATCGCATTTATTAGCTGAGATATTGAGAAAAACATCATTTTTGTATTCTGCTGGGAAGACCGAGAAAAATTTTTGTCTCGGAATTTCGGATTTTTTCTCTCTATACTTAGTCGCTATAAAAATGATGAAGAACGCCGTTTACCGCGCCTTCCTATCGCATTTATTAGCCGAGATATTGAGAAAAACATCATTTTTTTCTTCTGCTGGGAAGACCGAGAAAAATTTTTGTCTCACAATTTCGGATTTTTTCTCTCTATACTTAGTCGCTATAAAAATGATGAAGAACGCCGTTTACCGCGCCTTCCTATCGCATTTATTAGCTGAGATATTGAGAAAAACATCATTTTTGTATTCTGCTGGGAAGATAGAGAAAAATTTTATCTCCGAATTTCGGATTTTTTCTCCCTATACTTAGTCGCTATAAAAATGATGAAGAACGCCGTTTACCGCGCCTTCCTATCGCATTTATTAGCTGAGATATTGAGAAAAACATCATTTTTGTATTCTGCTGGGAAGATAGAGAAAAATTTTTGTCTCCGAATTTCGGATTTTTTCTCTCTATACTTAGTCGCTATAAAAATGATGAAGAACGCCGTTTACCGCACCTTCCTATCGCATTTATTAGCTGAGATATTGAGAAAAACATCATTTTTTTCTTCTGCTGGGAAGACCGAGAAAAATTTTTGTCTCACAATTTCGGATTTTTTCTCTCTATACTTAGTCGCTATAAAAATGATGAAGAACGCCGTTTATTTTATACTTTGCAGTGAAATCAATGCATATCTGAAACAAATAAAAATGATATCAACCACAAGTGAAATGATATCGTATCATTTCACATGTGACTGATACCTTTTATATCATTTCACTGTAGCGTGCCGGAACTAATTTTTTGTTTACGTTATGGTCGAAAAAAGGGTTAATTTTCCTTTTATTTACTAAGACTAATAATTCCTTATCCATCGTTGAATGTCGTTAGAATATATTTTGACGTTTGAAGACAGAAGAGTGGTATTAAAACTGAATAAACAGGCGCCATTTGACAACAGCAAGGCTGTGATTTTTGCCGACACACATCTCGGTTACAATTTAAATGCTCCCTCTAAGATTTAAGCTTAGCTGTCTTGTTACAAATGGTCTACAAGGCGTACCAGTTCACTAAATGGCTCAGTAAAAGTTTGTGCGAGGAAATATGGACTCAAATTAGCGACAATTCTGTGTTTTTTTTTCCAACGTGAAAAACCGCCCGTGACCGACTGCTACACATGGAATCGATTATTCAGTGGCTGGGTGCATGCCACGTAGAGCCTTCAATAATAAAATGAACTTCAAATAAGCACAACGCATTCAGAAACATACCTTGAAAAGCATTCTTTGAACTAGAAATGCTGAATCCAAAATGGCGATTTGTTTATGCTTTGAAACTGACAGTTGTGACGTCATGTAGCCAGGTCAAAATCGTGACGTCACCGACTTGGGTCGATCAATAGTTACCGTAAGTGTCCCAATAAATTATAAAATAAAAAGAACATTAACTTTTTTTCGACGGATACCAAAAATATTTCATCTCGTGTGTTAAAAACATCCGAATTTTCACTCGTGCTTCGCACTCGTGAAAATTATGATGTTTTCAACACACTCGATGAAATATTTTTGGTATCCACCTCAAAAAAGTAAATATCCTCTATTTACCGCACCTTCCTATCGCATTTATTAGCTGAGATATTGAGAAAAACATCATTTTTGTATTCTGCTGGGAAGACCGAGAAAAATTTTTGTCTCGGAATTTCGGATTTTTTCTCTCTATACTTAGTCGCTATAAAAATGATGAAGAACGCCGTTTACCGCACCTTCCTATCGCATTTATTAGCTGAGATATTGAGAAAAACATCATTTTTTTCTTCTGCTTGGAAGACCGAGAAAAATTTTTGTCTCGGAATTTCGGATTTTTTCTCTCTATACTTAGTCGCTATAAAAATGATGAAGAACGCCGTTTACCGCGCCTTCCTATCGCATTTATTAGCCGAGATATTGAGAAAAACATCATTTTTTTCTTCTGCCGGGAAGACCGAGAAAAATTTTTGTCTCACAATTTCGGATTTTTTCTCTCTATACTTAGTCGCTATAAAAATGATGAAGAACGCCGTTTACCGCGCCTTCCTATCGCATTTATTAGCTGAGATATTGAGAAAAACATCATTTTTGTATTCTGCTGGGAAGATAGAGAAAAATTTTTGTCTCCGAATTTCGGATTTTTTCTCTCTATACTTAGTCGCTATAAAAATGATGAAGAACGCCGTTTACCGCACCTTCCTATCGCATTTATTAGCTGAGATATTGAGAAAAACATAATTTTTTTCTTCTGCTGGGAAGACCGAGAAAAAGTTTTGTCTCGGAATTTCGGATTTTTTCTCTCTATACTTAGTCGCTATAAAAATGATGAAGAACGCCGTTTACCACGCCTTCCTATCGCATTTATTAGCCGAGATATTGAGAAAAACATCATTTTTTTCTTCTGCTGGGAAGACCGAGAAAAATTTTTGTCTCACAATTTCGGATTTTTTCTCTCTATACTTAGTCGCTATAAAAATGATGAAGAACGCCGTTTTCCGCGCCTTCCTATCGCATTTATTAGCTGAGGTATTGAGAAAAACATCATTTTTGTATTCTGCTGGGAAGATAGAGAAAAATTTTTGTCTCCGAATTTCGGATTTTTTTCTCTCTATACTTAGTCGCTATAAAATGATGAAGAACGCCGTTTTACCGCACCTTCCTATCGCATTTATTAGCTGAGGTATTGAGAAAAACATCATTTTTGTATTCTGCTGGGAAGATAGAGAAAAATTTTTGTCTCCGAATTTCGGATTTTTTTCTCTCTATACTTAGTCGCTATAAAAATGATGAAGAACGCCGTTTTACCGCACCTTCCTATCGCATTTATTAGCTGAGATATTGAGAAAAACATCATTTTTTTCTTCTGCTTGGAAGACCGAGAAAAATTTTTGTCTCGGAATTTCGGATTTTTTCTCTCTATACTTAGTCGCTATAAAAATGATGAAGAACGCCGTTTACCGCGCCTTCCTATCGCATTTATTAGCCGAGATATTGAGAAAAAACATCATTTTTTTCTTCTGCTGGGTAGACCGAGAAAAATTTTTGTCTCACAATTTCGGATTTTTTCTCTCTATACTTAGTCGCTATAAAAATGATGAAGAACGCCGTTTACCGCGCCTTCCTATCGCATTTATTAGCTGAGATATTGAGAAAAACATCATTTATTTCTTCTGCTGGGAAGACCGAGAAAAATTTTTGTCTCCGAATTTCGGATTTTTTCTCTCTATACTTTGTCGCTATAAAAATGATGAAGAACGCCGTTTACCGCGCGTTCCTATCGTATTTATTAGCCGAGATATTGAGAAAAACATCATTTTTTTCTTCTGCTGGGAAGACCGAGAAAAATTTTTGTCTCCGAATTTCGGATTTTTTCTCTCTATACTTTGTCGCTATAAAAAATGATGAAGAACGCCGTTTACCGCGCCTTCCTATCGCATTTATTAGCTGAGATATTGAGAAAAACATCATTTTTTTCTTCTGCTGGGAAGACCGAGAAAAATTTTTGTCTCGGAATTTCGGATTTTTTCTCTCTATACTTAGTCGCTATAAAAATGATGAAGAACGCCGTTTATCGCGCCTTCCTATCGCATTTATTAGCCGAGATATTGAGAAAAACATCATTTTTTTCTTCTGCTGGGAAGACCGAGAAAAATTTTTGTCTCACAATTTCGGATTTTTTCTCTCTATACTAAGTCGCTATAAAAATGATGAAGAACGCCGTTTACCGCGCCTTCCTATCGCATTTATTAGCTGAGATATTGAGAAAAACATCATTTTTGTATTCTGCTGGGAAGACCGAGAAAAAATTTTGTCTCACAATTTCGGATTTTTTCTCTCTATACTTAGTCGCTATAAAAATGATGAAGAACGCCGTTTACCGCGCCTTCCTATCGCATTTATTAGCTGAGATATTGAGAAAAACATCATTTTTGTATTCTGCTGGGAAGATAGAGAAAAATTTTTGTCTCCGAATTTCGGATTTTTTCTCTCTATACTTAGTCGCTATAAAAATGATGAAGAACGCCGTTTACCGCACCTTCCTATCGCATTTATTAGCTGAGATATTGAGAAAAAACATCATTTTTGTATTCTGCTGGGAAGACCGAGAAAAATTTTTGTCTCGGAATTTCGGATTTTTTCTCTCTATACTTAGTCGCTATAAAAATGATGAAGAACGCCGTTTACCGCGCCTTCCTATCGCATTTATTAGCCGAGATATTGAGAAAAACATCATTTTTTTCTTCTGCTGGGAAGACCGAGAAAAATTTTTGTCTCACAATTTCGGATTTTTTCTCTCTATACTTAGTCGCTATAAAAATGATGAAGAACGCCGTTTACCGCGCCTTCCTATCGCATTTATTAGCAGAGATATTGAGAAAAACATCATTTTTGTATTCTGCTGGGAAGATAGAGAAAAATTTTTGTCTCCGAATTTCGGATTTTTTCTCTCTATACTTAGTCGCTATAAAAATGATGAAGAACGCCGTTTACCGCGCCTTCCTATCGCATTTATTAGCCGAGATATTGAGAAAAACATCGTTTTTTTCTTCTGCTGGGTAGACCGAGAAAAATTTTTGTCTCACAATTTCGGATTTTTTCTCTCTATACTTAGTCGCTATAAAAATGATGAAGAACGCCGTTTACCGCGCCTTCCTATCGCATTTATTAGCTGAGATATTGAGAAAAACATCATTTATTTCTTCTGCTGGGAAGACCGAGAAAAATTTTTGTCTCCGAATTTCGGATTTTTTCTCTCTATACTTTGTCGCTATAAAAATGATGAAGAACGCCGTTTACCGCGCGTTCCTATCGTATTTATTAGCCGAGATATTGAGAAAAACATCATTTTTTTCTTCTGCTGGGAAGACCGAGAAAAATTTTTGTCTCCGAATTTCGGATTTTTTCTCTCTATACTTTGTCGCTATATAAATGATGAAGAACGCCGTTTACCGCGCCTTCCTATCGCATTTATTAGCTGAGATATTGAGAAAAACATCATTTTTTTCTTCTGCTGGGAAGACCGAGAAAAATTTTTGTCTCGGAATTTCGGATTTTTTCTCTCTATACTTAGTCGCTATAAAAATGATGAAGAACGCCGTTTACCGCGCCTTCCTATCGCATTTATTAGCTGAGATATTGAGAAAAACATCATTTTTTTCTTCTGCTGGGAAGACCGAGAAAAATTTTTGTCTCGGAATTTCGGATTTTTTCTCTCTATACTTAGTCGCTATAAAAATGATGAAGAACGCCGTTTATCGCGCCTTCCTATCGCATTTATTAGCCGAGATATTGAGAAAAACATCATTTTTTTCTTCTGCTGGGAAGACCGAGAAAAATTTTTGTCTCACAATTTCGGATTTTTTCTCTCTATACTAAGTCGCAATAAAAATGATGAAGAACGCCGTTTACCGCGCCTTCCTATCGCATTTATTAGCTGAGATATTGAGAAAAACATCATTTTTGTATTCTGCTGGGAAGACCGAGAAAAATTTTTGTCTCCGAATTTCGGATTTTTTCTCTCTATACTTAGTCGCTATAAAAATGATGAAGAACGCCGTTTACCGCGCCTTCCTATCGCATTTATTAGCTGAGATATTGAGAAAAACATCATTTTTGGATAGAGAAAAATTTTTGTCTCCGAATTTCGGATTTTTTCTCTCTATACTTAGTCGCTATAAAAATGATGAAGAACGCCGTTTACCGCACCTTCCTATCGCATTTATTAGCTGAGATATTGAGAAAAAACATCATTTTTGTATTCTGCTGGGAAGACCGAGAAAAATTTTTGTCTCGGAATTTCGGATTTTTTCTCTCTATACTTAGTCGCTATAAAAATGATGAAGAACGCCGTTTACCGCACCTTCCTATCGCATTTATTAGCTGAGATATTGAGAAAAAACATCATTTTTGTATTCTGCTGGGAAGACCGAGAAAAATTTTTGTCTCGGAATTTCGGATTTTTTCTCTCTATACTTAGTCGCTATAAAAATGATGAAGAACGCCGTTTACCGCGCCTTCCTATCGCATTTATTAGCCGAGATATTGAGAAAAACATCATTTTTTTCTTCTGCTGGGAAGACCGAGAAAAATTTTTGTCTCACAATTTCGGATTTTTTCTCTCTATACTTAGTCGCTATAAAAATGATGAAGAACGCCGTTTACCGCGCCTTCCTATCGCATTTATTAGCAGAGATATTGAGAAAAACATCATTTTTGTATTCTGCTGGGAAGATAGAGAAAAATTTTTGTCTCCGAATTTCGGATTTTTTCTCTCTATACTTAGTCGCTATAAAAATGATGAAGAACGCCGTTTACCGCGCCTTCCTATCGCATTTATTAGCCGAGATATTGAGAAAAACATCATTTTTTTCTTCTGCTGGGTAGACCGAGAAAAATTTTTGTCTCACAATTTCGGATTTTTTCTCTCTATACTTAGTCGCTATAAAAATGATGAAGAACGCCGTTTACCGCGCCTTCCTATCGCATTTATTAGCTGAGATATTGAGAAAAACATCATTTATTTCTTCTGCTGGGAAGACCGAGAAAAATTTTTGTCTCCGAATTTCGGATTTTTTCTCTCTATACTTTGTCGCTATAAAAATGATGAAGAACGCCGTTTACCGCGCGTTCCTATCGTATTTATTAGCCGAGATATTGAGAAAAACATCATTTTTTTCTTCTGCTGGGAAGACCGAGAAAAATTTTTGTCTACGAATTTCGGATTTTTTCTCTCTATACTTTGTCGCTATATAAATGATGAAGAACGCCGTTTACCGCGCCTTCCTATCGCATTTATTAGCTGAGATATTGAGAAAAACATCATTTTTTTCTTCTGCTGGGAAGACCGAGAAAAATTTTTGTCTCGGAATTTCGGATTTTTTCTCTCTATACTTAGTCGCTATAAAAATGATGAAGAACGCCGTTTACCGCGCCTTCCTATCGCATTTATTACCTGAGATATTGAGAAAAACATCATTTTTTTCTTCTGCTGGGAAGACCGAGAAAAATTTTTGTCTCGGAATTTCGGATTTTTTCTCTCTATACTTAGTCGCTATAAAAATGATGAAGAACGCCGTTTATCGCGCCTTCCTATCGCATTTATTAGCCGAGATATTGAGAAAAACATCATTTTTTTCTTCTGCTGGGAAGACCGAGAAAAATTTTTGTCTCACAATTTCGGATTTTTTCTCTCTATACTAAGTCGCAATAAAAATGATGAAGAACGCCGTTTACCGCGCCTTCCTATCGCATTTATTAGCTGAGATATTGAGAAAAACATCATTTTTGTATTCTGCTGGGAAGACCGAGAAAAATTTTTGTCTCCGAATTTCGGATTTTTTCTCTCTATACTTAGTCGCTATAAAAATGATGAAGAACGCCGTTTACCGCGCCTTCCTATCGCATTTATTAGCTGAGATATTGAGAAAAACATCATTTTTGGATAGAGAAAAATTTTTGTCTCCGAATTTCGGATTTTTTCTCTCTATACTTAGTCGCTATAAAAATGATGAAGAACGCCGTTTACCGCACCTTCCTATCGCATTTATTAGCTGAGATATTGAGAAAAAACATCATTTTTGTATTCTGCTGGGAAGACCGAGAAAAATTTTTGTCTCGGAATTTCGGATTTTTTCTCTCTATACTTAGTCGCTATAAAAATGATGAAGAACGCCGTTTACCGCGCCTTCCTATCGCATTTATTAGCCGAGATATTGAGAAAAACATCATTTTTTTCTTCTGCTGGGAAGACCGAGAAAAATTTTTGTCTCACAATTTCGGATTTTTTCTCTCTATACTTAGTCGCTATAAAAATGATGAAGAACGCCGTTTACCGCGCCTTCCTATCGCATTTATTAGCTGAGATATTGAGAAAAACATCATTTTTGTATTCTGCTGGGAAGATAGAGAAAAATTTTTGTCTCCGAATTTCGGATTTTTTTCTCTCTATACTTAGTCGCTATAAAAATGATGAAGAACGCCGTTTTACCGCACCTTCCTATCGCATTTATTAGCTGAGATATTGAGAAAAACATCATTTTTTTCTTCTGCTTGGAAGACCGAGAAAAATTTTTGTCTCGGAATTTCGGATTTTTTCTCTCTATACTTAGTCGCTATAAAAATGATGAAGAACGCCGTTTACCGCGCCTTCCTATCGCATTTATTAGCCGAGATATTGAGAAAAACATCATTTTTTTCTTCTGCTGGGTAGACCGAGAAAAATTTTTGTCTCACAATTTCGGATTTTTTCTCTCTATACTTAGTCGCTATAAAAATGATGAAGAACGCCGTTTACCGCGCCTTCCTATCGCATTTATTAGCTGAGATATTGAGAAAAACATCATTTATTTCTTCTGCTGGGAAGACCGAGAAAAATTTTTGTCTCCGAATTTCGGATTTTTTCTCTCTATACTTTGTCGCTATAAAAATGATGAAGAACGCCGTTTACCGCGCGTTCCTATCGTATTTATTAGCCGAGATATTGAGAAAAACATCATTTTTTTCTTCTGCTGGGAAGACCGAGAAAAATTTTTGTCTCCGAATTTCGGATTTTTTCTCTCTATACTTTGTCGCTATAAAAATGATGAAGAACGCCGTTTACCGCGCCTTCCTATCGCATTTATTAGCTGAGATATTGAGAAAAACATCATTTTTTTCTTCTGCTGGGAAGACCGAGAAAAATTTTTGTCTCGGAATTTCGGATTTTTTCTCTCTATACTTAGTCGCTATAAAAATGATGAAGAACGCCGTTTATCGCGCCTTCCTATCGCATTTATTAGCCGAGATATTGAGAAAAACATCATTTTTTTCTTCTGCTGGGAAGACCGAGAAAAATTTTTGTCTCACAATTTCGGATTTTTTCTCTCTATACTAAGTCGCTATAAAAATGATGAAGAACGCCGTTTACCGCGCCTTCCTATCGCATTTATTAGCTGAGATATTGAGAAAAACATCATTTTTGTATTCTGCTGGGAAGACCGAGAAAAATTTTTGTCTCCGAATTTCGGATTTTTTCTCTCTATACTTAGTCGCTATAAAAATGATGAAGAACGCCGTTTACCGCGCCTTCCTATCGCATTTATTAGCTGAGATATTGAGAAAAACATCATTTTTGTATTCTGCTGGGAAGATAGAGAAAAATTTTTGTCTCCGAATTTCGGATTTTTTCTCTCTATACTTAGTCGCTATAAAATGATGAAGAACGCCGTTTACCGCACCTTCCTATCGCATTAATTAGCTGAGATATTGAGAAAAAACATCATTTTTGTATTCTGCTGGGAAGACCGAGAAAAATTTTTGTCTCGGAATTTCGGATTTTTTCTCTCTATACTTAGTCGCTATAAAAATGATGAAGAACGCCGTTTACCGCGCCTTCCTATCGCATTTATTAGCCGAGATATTGAGAAAAACATCATTTTTTTCTTCTGCTGGGAAGACCGAGAAAAATTTTTGTCTCACAATTTCGGATTTTTTCTCTCTATACTTAGTCGCTATAAAAATGATGAAGAACGCCGTTTACCGCGCCTTCCTATCGCATTTATTAGCTGAGATATTGAGAAAAACATCATTTTTGTATTCTGCTGGGAAGATAGAGAAAAATTTTTGTCTCCGAATTTCGGATTTTTTCTCTCTATACTTATTCGCTATAAAAATGATGAAGAACGCCGTTTACCGCGCCTTCCTATCGCATTTATTAGCTGAGATATTGAGAAAAACATCATTTTTGTATTCTGCTGGGAATATAGAGAAAAAATTTTGTCTCCGAATTTCGGATTTTTTCTCTCTATACTTAGTCGCTATAAAAATGATGAAGAACGCCGTTTACCGCGCCTTCCTATCGCATTTATTAGCTGAGATATTGAGAAAAACATCATTTTTGTATTCTGCTGGGAAGATAGAGAAAAATTTTTGTCTCCGAATTTCGGATTTTTTCTCTCTATACTTAGTCGCTATAAAAATGATGAAGAACGCCGTTTACCGCACCTTCCTATCGCATTAATTAACTGAGATATTGAGAAAAACATCATTTTTTTCTTCTGCTGGGAAGACCGAGAAAAATTTTTGTCTCACAATTTCGGATTTTTTCTCTCTTTACTTAGTCGCTATAAAAATGATGAAGAACGCCGTTTACCGCACCTTCCTATCGCATTTATTAGCTGAGATATTGAGAAAAACATCATTTTTTTCTTCTGCTGGGAAGACCGAGAAAAATTTTTGTCTCGGAATTTCGGATTTTTTCTCTCTATACTTAGTCGCTATAAAAATGATGAAGAACGCCGTTTACCGCGCCTTCCTATCGCATTTATTAGCCGAGATATTGAGAAAAACATCATTTTTTTCTTCTGCTGGGAAGACCGAGAAAAATTTTTGTCTCACAATTTCGGATTTTTTCTCTCTATACTAAGTCGCTATAAAAATGATGAAGAACGCCGTTTACCGCGCCTTCCTATCGCATTTATTAGCTGAGATATTGAGAAAAACATCATTTTTTTCTTCTGCTTGGAAGACCGAGAAAATTTTTTGTCTCCGAATTTCGGATTTTTTCTCTCTTTACTTTGTCGCTATAAAAATGATGAAGAACGCCGTTTACCGCGTCTTCCTATTGCATTTATTAGCTGAGATATTGAGAAAAACATCATTTTTGTATTCTGCTGGGAAGACCGAGAAAAAATTTTGTCTCACAATTTCGGATTTTTTCTCTCTATTCTTATTTGCTATAAAAATGATGAAGAACGCCGTTTACCGCGCCTTCCTATCGCATTTATTAGCTGAGATATTGAGAAAAACATCATTTTTTTCTTCTGCTGGGAAGATAGAGAAAAATTTTTGTCTCCGAATTTCGGATTTTTTTCTCTCTATACTTAGTCGCTATAAAAATGATGAAGAACGCCGTTTACCGCACCTTCCTATCGCATTTATTAGCTGAGATATTGAGAAAAACATCTTTTTTTTTCTTCTGCTTGGAAGACCGAGAAAAATTTTTGTCTCACAATTTCGGATTTTTTCTCTCTATACTTAGTCGCTATAAAAATGATGAAGAACGCCGTTTACCGCGCCTTCCTATCGCATTTATTAGCTGAGATATTGAGAAAAACATTATTTATTTCTTCTGCTGGGAAGACCGAGAAAAATTTTTGTCTCCGAATTTCGGATTTTTTCTCTCTATACTTTGTCGCTATAAAAATGATGAAGAACGCCGTTTACCGCGCCTTCCTATCGCATTTATTAGCTGAGATATTGAGAAAAACATCATTTTTGTATTCTGCTGGGAAGATAGAGAAAAATTTTTGTCTCCGAATTTTGGATTTTTTCTCTCTATACTTAGTCGCTATAAAAATGATGAAGAACGCCGTTTACCGCGCCTTCCTATCGCATTTATTAGCTGAGATATTGAGAAAAACATCATTTTTGTATTCTGCTGGGAAGATAGAGAAAAATTTTTGTCTCCGAATTTCGGATTTTTTCTCTCTATACTTAGTCGCTATAAAAATGATGAAGAACGCCGTTTACCGCGCCTTCCTATCGCATTTATTAGCCGAGATATTGAGAAAAACATCATTTTTTTCTTCTGCTGGGAAGACCGAGAAAAATTTTTGTCTCACAATTTCGGATTTTTTCTCTCTATACTTAGTCGCTATAAAAATGATGAAGAACGCCGTTTAC
The DNA here is from genome assembly GCA_963580285.1 of Lucinisca nassula. Taxonomy (NCBI): domain Eukaryota; kingdom Metazoa; phylum Mollusca; class Bivalvia; order Lucinida; family Lucinidae; genus Lucinisca; species Lucinisca nassula. The sequence goes on from OY757012.1 coordinate 97,114,311, forward strand.
CGCGCCTTCCTATCGCATTTATTAGCTGAGATATTGAGAAAAACATCATTTTTGTATTCTGCTTGGAAGATAGAGAAAAATTTTTGTCTCCGAATTTCGGAGTTTTCCTCTCTATACTAAGTCGCTATAAAAATGATGAAGAACGCCGTTTACCGCGCCTTCCTATCGCATTTATTAGCTGAGATATTGAGAAAAACATCATTTTTGTATTCTGCTGGGAAGACCGAGAAAAATTTTTGTCTCACAATTTCGGATTTTTTCTCTCTATACTTAGTCGCTATAAAAATGATGAAGAACGCCGTTTACCGCACCTTCCTATCGCATTTATTAGCTGAGATATTGAGAAAAACATCATTTTTTCTTCTGCTGGGAAGACCGAGAAAAATTTTTGTCTCGGAATTTCGGATTTTTTCTCTCTATACTTAGTCGCTATAAAAATGATGAAGAACGCCGTTTACCGCGCCTTCCTATCGCATTTATTAGCCGAGATATTGAGAAAAACATCATTTTTTTCTTCTGCTGGGAAGACCGAGAAAAATTTTTGTCTCACAATTTCGGATTTTTTCTCTCTATACTAAGTCGCTATAAAAATGATGATGAACGCCGTTTACCGCGCCTTCCTATCGCATTTATTAGCTGAGATATTGAGAAAAACATCATTTTTGTATTCTGCTGGGAAGATAGAGAAAAATTTTTGTCTCCGAATTTCGGATTTTTTCTCTCTATACTTAGTCGCTAAAAAAATGATGAAGAACGCCGTTTACCGCGCCTTCCTATCGCATTTATTAGCTGAGATATTGAGAAAAACATCATTTTTGTATTCTGCTGGGAAGATAGAGAAAAATTTTTGTCTCCGAATTTCGGTTTTTTTCTCTCTATACTTAGTCGCTATAAAAATGATGAAGAACGCCGTTTACCGCACCTTCCTATCGCATTTATTAGCTGAGATATTGAGAAAAACATCATTTTTGTATTCTGCTGGGAAGACCGAGAAAAATTTTTGTCTCGGAATTTCGGATTTTTTCTCTCTATACTTAGTCGCTATAAAAATGATGAAGAACGCCGTTTACCGCGCCTTCCTATCGCATTTATTAGCCGAGATATTGAGAAAAACATCATTTTTTTCTTCTGCTGGGAAGACCGAGAAAAATTTTTGTCTCACAATTTCGGATTTTTTCTCTCTATACTTAGTCGCTATAAAAATGATGAAGAACGCCGTTTACCGCGCCTTCCTATCGCATTTATTAGCTGAGATATTGAGAAAAACATCATTTTTGTATTCTGCTGGGAAGATAGAGAAAAAATTTTATCTCCGAATTTCGGATTTTTTCTCCCTATACTTAGTCGCTATAAAAATGATGAAGAACGCCGTTTACCGCGCCTTCCTATCGCATTTATTAGCTGAGATATTGAGAAAAACATCATTTTTGTATTCTGCTGGGAAGATAGAGAAAAATTTTTGTCTCCGAATTTCGGATTTTTTCTCTCTATACTTAGTCGCTATAAAAATGATGAAGAACGCCGTTTACCGCACCTTCCTATCGCATTTATTAGCTGAGATATTGAGAAAAACATCATTTTTTTCTTCTGCTGGGAAGACCGAGAAAAATTTTTGTCTCACAATTTCGGATTTTTTCTCTCTATACTTAGTCGCTATAAAAATGATGAAGAACGCCGTTTATTTTATACTTTGCAGTGAAATCAATGCATATCTGAAACAAATAAAAATGATATCAACCACAAGTGAAATGATATCGTATCATTTCACATGTGACTGATACCATTTATATCATTTCACTGTAGCGTGCCGGAACTAATTTTTTGTTTACGTTATGGTCGAAAAAAAGGGTTAATTTTCCTTTTATTTACTAAGACTAATAATTCCTTATCCATCGTTGAATGTCGTTAGAATATATTTTGACGTTTGAAGACAGAAGAGTGGTATTAAAACTGAATAAACAGGCGCCATTTGACAACAGCAAGGCTGTGATTTTTGCCGACACACATCTCGGTTACAATTTAAATGCTCCCTCTAAGATTTAAGCTTAGCTGTCTTGTTACAAATGGTCTACAAGGCGTACCAGTTCACTAAATGGCTCAGTAAAAGTTTGTGCGAGGAAATATGGACTCAAATTAGCGACAATTCTGTGTTTTTTTTTCCAACGTGAAAAACCGCCCGTGACCGACTGCTACACATGGAATCGATTATTCAGTGGCTGGGTGCATGCCACGTAGAGCCTTCAATAATAAAATGAACTTCAAATAAGCACAACGCATTCAGAAACATACCTTGAAAAGCATTCTTTGAACTAGAAATGCTGAATCCAAAATGGCGATTTGTTTATGCTTTGAAACTGACAGTTGTGACGTCATGTAGCCAGGTCAAAATCGTGACGTCACCGACTTGGGTCGATCAATAGTTACCGTAAGTGTCCCAATAAATTATAAAATAAAAAGAACATTAACTTTTTTTCGACGGATACCAAAAATATTTCATCTCATGTGTTAAAAACATCCGAATTTTCACTCGTGCTTCGCACTCGTGAAAATTATGATGTTTTCAACACACTCGATGAAATATTTTTGGTATCCACCTCAAAAAAGTAAATATCCTCTATTTACCGCACCTTCCTATCGCATTTATTAGCTGAGATATTGAGAAAAACATCATTTTTGTATTCTGCTGGGAAGACCGAGAAAAATTTTTGTCTCGGAATTTCGGATTTTTTCTCTCTATACTTAGTCGCTATAAAAATGATGAAGAACGCCGTTTACCGCACCTTCCTATCGCATTTATTAGCTGAGATATTGAGAAAAACATCATTTTTTTCTTCTGCTTGGAAGACCGAGAAAAATTTTTGTCTCGGAATTTCGGATTTTTTCTCTCTATACTTAGTCGCTATAAAAATGATGAAGAACGCCGTTTACCGCGCCTTCCTATCGCATTTATTAGCCGAGATATTGAGAAAAACATCATTTTTTTCTTCTGCCGGGAAGACCGAGAAAAATTTTTGTCTCACAATTTCGGATTTTTTCTCTCTATACTTAGTCGCTATAAAAATGATGAAGAACGCCGTTTACCGCGCCTTCCTATCGCATTTATTAGCTGAGATATTGAGAAAAACATCATTTTTGTATTCTGCTGGGAAGATAGAGAAAAATTTTTGTCTCCGAATTTCGGATTTTTTCTCTCTATACTTAGTCGCTATAAAAATGATGAAGAACGCCGTTTACCGCACCTTCCTATCGCATTTATTAGCTGAGATATTGAGAAAAACATAATTTTTTTCTTCTGCTGGGAAGACCGAGAAAAATTTTTGTCTCGGAATTTCGGATTTTTTCTCTCTATACTAAGTCGCTATAAAAATGATGAAGAACGCCGTTTACCACGCCTTCCTATCGCATTTATTAGCCGAGATATTGAGAAAAACATCATTTTTTTCTTCTGCTGGGAAGACCGAGAAAAATTTTTGTCTCACAATTTCGGATTTTTTCTCTCTATACTTAGTCGCTATAAAAATGATGAAGAACGCCGTTTACCGCGCCTTCCTATCGCATTTATTAGCTGAGGTATTGAGAAAAACATCATTTTTGTATTCTGCTGGGAAGATAGAGAAAAATTTTTGTCTCCGAATTTCGGATTTTTTTCTCTCTATACTTAGTCGCTATAAAAATGATGAAGAACGCCGTTTTACCGCACCTTCCTATCGCATTTATTAGCTGAGGTATTGAGAAAAACATCATTTTTGTATTCTGCTGGGAAGATAGAGAAAAATTTTTGTCTCCGAATTTCGGATTTTTTTCTCTCTATACTTAGTCGCTATAAAAATGATGAAGAACGCCGTTTTACCGCACCTTCCTATCGCATTTATTAGCTGAGATATTGAGAAAAACATCATTTTTTTCTTCTGCTTGGAAGACCGAGAAAAATTTTTGTCTCGGAATTTCGGATTTTTTCTCTCTATACTTAGTCGCTATAAAAATGATGAAGAACGCCGTTTACCGCGCCTTCCTATCGCATTTATTAGCCGAGATATTGAGAAAAAACATCATTTTTTTCTTCTGCTGGGTAGACCGAGAAAAATTTTTGTCTCACAATTTCGGATTTTTTCTCTCTATACTTAGTCGCTATAAAAATGATGAAGAACGCCGTTTACCGCGCCTTCCTATCGCATTTATTAGCTGAGATATTGAGAAAAACATCATTTATTTCTTCTGCTGGGAAGACCGAGAAAAATTTTTGTCTCCGAATTTCGGATTTTTTCTCTCTATACTTTGTCGCTATAAAAATGATGAAGAACGCCGTTTACCGCGCGTTCCTATCGTATTTATTAGCCTAGATATTGAGAAAAACATCATTTTTTTCTTCTGCTGGGAAGACCGAGAAAAATTTTTGTCTCCGAATTTCGGATTTTTTCTCTCTTTACTTTGTCGCTATAAAAATGATGAAGAACGCCGTTTACCGCGCCTTCCTATCGCATTTATTAGCTGAGATATTGAGAAAAACATCATTTTTTTCTTCTGCTGGGAAGACCGAGAAAAATTTTTGTCTCGGAATTTCGGATTTTTTCTCTCTATACTTAGTCGCTATAAAAATGATGAAGAACGCCGTTTATCGCGCCTTCCTATCGCATTTATTAGCCGAGATATTGAGAAAAACATCATTTTTTTCTTCTGCTGGGAAGACCGAGAAAAATTTTTGTCTCACAATTTCGGATTTTTTCTCTCTATACTAAGTCGCTATAAAAATGATGAAGAACGCCGTTTACCGCGCCTTCCTATCGCATTTATTAGCTGAGATATTGAGAAAAACATCATTTTTGTATTCTGCTGGGAAGACCGAGAAAAAATTTTGTCTCACAATTTCGGATTTTTTCTCTCTATACTTAGTCGCTATAAAAATGATGAAGAACGCCGTTTACCGCGCCTTCCTATCGCATTTATTAGCTGAGATATTGAGAAAAACATCATTTTTGTATTCTGCTGGGAAGATATAGAAAAATTTTTGTCTCCGAATTTCGGATTTTTTCTCTGTATACTTAGTCGCTATAAAAATGATGAAGAACGCCGTTTACCGCACCTTCCTATCGCATTTATTAGCTGAGATATTGAGAAAAAACATCATTTTTGTATTCTGCTGGGAAGACCGAGAAAAATTTTTGTCTCGGAATTTCGGATTTTTTCTCTCTATACTTAGTCGCTATAAAAATGATGAAGAACGCCGTTTACCGCGCCTTCCTATCGCATTTATTAGCCGAGATATTGAGAAAAACATCATTTTTTTCTTCTGCTGGGAAGACCGAGAAAAATTTTTGTCTCACAATTTCGGATTCTTTCTCTCTATACTTAGTCGCTATAAAAATGATGAAGAACGCCGTTTACCGCGCCTTCCTATCGCATTTATTAGCAGAGATATTGAGAAAAACATCATTTTTGTATTCTGCTGGGAAGATAGAGAAAAATTTTTGTCTCCGAATTTCGGATTTTTTTCTCTCTATACTTAGTCGCTATAAAAATGATGAAGAACGCCGTTTTACCGCACCTTCCTATCGCATTTATTAGCTGAGATATTGAGAAAAACATCATTTTTTTCTTCTGCTTGGAAGACCGAGAAAAATTTTTGTCTCGGAATTTCGGATTTTTTCTCTCTATACTTAGTCGCTATAAAAATGATGAAGAACGCCGTTTACCGCGCCTTCCTATCGCATTTATTAGCCGAGATATTGAGAAAAACATCATTTTTTTCTTCTGCTGGGTAGACCGAGAAAAATTTTTGTCTCACAATTTCGGATTTTTTCTCTCTATACTTAGTCGCTATAAAAATGATGAAGAACGCCGTTTACCGCGCCTTCCTATCGCATTTATTAGCTGAGATATTGAGAAAAACATCATTTATTTCTTCTGCTGGGAAGACCGAGAAAAATTTTTGTCTCCGAATTTCGGATTTTTTCTCTCTATACTTTGTCGCTATAAAAATGATGAAGAACGCCGTTTACCGCGCGTTCCTATCGTATTTATTAGCCGAGATATTGAGAAAAACATCATTTTTTTCTTCTGCTGGGAAGACCGAGAAAAATTTTTGTCTCCGAATTTCGGATTTTTTCTCTCTATACTTTGTCGCTATATAAATGATGAAGAACGCCGTTTACCGCGCCTTCCTATCGCATTTATTAGCTGAGATATTGAGAAAAACATCATTTTTTTCTTCTGCTGGGAAGACCGAGAAAAATTTTTGTCTCGGAATTTCGGATTTTTTCTCTCTATACTTAGTCGCTATAAAAATGATGAAGAACGCCGTTTACCGCGCCTTCCTATCGCATTTATTAGCTGAGATATTGAGAAAAACATCATTTTTTTCTTCTGCTGGGAAGACCGAGAAAAATTTTTGTCTCGGAATTTCGGATTTTTTCTCTCTATACTTAGTCGCTATAAAAATGATGAAGAACGCCGTTTATCGCGCCTTCCTATCGCATTTATTAGCCGAGATATTGAGAAAAACATCATTTTTTTCTTCTGCTGGGAAGACCGAGAAAAATTTTTGTCTCACAATTTCGGATTTTTTCTCTCTATACTAAGTCGCTATAAAAATGATGAAGAACGCCGTTTACCGCGCCTTCCTATCGCATTTATTAGCTGAGATATTGAGAAAAACATCATTTTTGTATTCTGCTGGGAAGACCGAGAAAAATTTTTGTCTCCGAATTTCGGATTTTTTCTCTCTATACTTAGTCGCTATAAAAATGATGAAGAACGCCGTTTACCGCGCCTTCCTATCGCATTTATTAGCTGAGATATTGAGAAAAACATCATTTTGGATAGAGAAAAATTTTTGTCTCCGAATTTCGGATTTTTTCTCTCTATACTTAGTCGCTATAAAAATGATGAAGAACGCCGTTTACCGCACCTTCCTATCGCATTTATTAGCTGAGATATTGAGAAAAAACATCATTTTTGTATTCTGCTGGGAAGACCGAGAAAAATTTTTGTCTCGGAATTTCGGATTTTTTCTCTCTATACTTAGTCGCTATAAAAATGATGAAGAACGCCGTTTACCGCGCCTTCCTATCGCATTTATTAGCCGAGATATTGAGAAAAACATCATTTTTTTCTTCTGCTGGGAAGACCGAGAAAAATTTTTGTCTCACAATTTCGGATTTTTTCTCTCTATACTTAGTCGCTATAAAAATGATGAAGAACGCCGTTTACCGCGCCTTCCTATCGCATTTATTAGCAGAGATATTGAGAAAAACATCATTTTTGTATTCTGCTGGGAAGATAGAGAAAAATTTTTGTCTCCGAATTTCGGATTTTTTTCTCTCTATACTTAGTCGCTATAAAAATGATGAAGAACGCCGTTTTACCGCACCTTCCTATCGCATTTATTAGCTGAGATATTGAGAAAAACATCATTTTTTTCTTCTGCTTGGAAGACCGAGAAAAATTTTTGTCTCGGAATTTCGGATTTTTTCTCTCTATACTTAGTCGCTATAAAAATGATGAAGAACGCCGTTTACCGCGCCTTCCTATCGCATTTATTAGCCGAGATATTGAGAAAAACATCATTTTTTTCTTCTGCTGGGTAGACCGAGAAAAATTTTTGTCTCACAATTTCGGATTTTTTCTCTCTATACTTAGTCGCTATAAAAATGATGAAGAACGCCGTTTACCGCGCCTTCCTATCGCATTTATTAGCTGAGATATTGAGAAAAACATCATTTATTTCTTCTGCTGGGAAGACCGAGAAAAATTTTTGTCTCCGAATTTCGGATTTTTTCTCTCTATACTTTGTCGCTATAAAAATGATGAAGAACGCCGTTTACCGCGCGTTCCTATCGTATTTATTAGCCGAGATATTGAGAAAAACATCATTTTTTTCTTCTGCTGGGAAGACCGAGAAAAATTTTTGTCTCCGAATTTCGGATTTTTTCTCTCTATACTTTGTCGCTATATAAATGATGAAGAACGCCGTTTACCGCGCCTTCCTATCGCATTTATTAGCTGAGATATTGAGAAAAACATCATTTTTTTCTTCTGCTGGGAAGACCGAGAAAAATTTTTGTCTCGGAATTTCGGATTTTTTCTCTCTATACTTAGTCGCTATAAAAATGATGAAGAACGCCGTTTACCGCGCCTTCCTATCGCATTTATTAGCTGAGATATTGAGAAAAACATCATTTTTGTATTCTGCTGGGAAGATAGAGAAAAATTTTTGTCTCCGAATTTCGGATTTTTTTCTCTCTATACTTAGTCGCTATAAAAATGATGAAGAACGCCGTTTTACCGCACCTTCCTATCGCATTTATTAGCTGAGATATTGAGAAAAACATCATTTTTTTCTTCTGCTTGGAAGACCGAGAAAAATTTTTGTCTCGGAATTTCGGATTTTTTCTCTCTATACTTAGTCGCTATAAAAATGATGAAGAACGCCGTTTACCGCGCCTTCCTATCGCATTTATTAGCCGAGATATTGAGAAAAACATCATTTTTTTCTTCTGCTGGGTAGACCGAGAAAAATTTTTGTCTCACAATTTCGGATTTTTTCTCTCTATACTTAGTCGCTATAAAAATGATGAAGAACGCCGTTTACCGCGCCTTCCTATCGCATTTATTAGCTGAGATATTGAGAAAAACATCATTTATTTCTTCTGCTGGGAAGACCGAGAAAAATTTTTGTCTCCGAATTTCGGATTTTTTCTCTCTATACTTTGTCGCTATAAAAATGATGAAGAACGCCGTTTACCGCGCGTTCCTATCGTATTTATTAGCCGAGATATTGAGAAAAACATCATTTTTTTCTTCTGCTGGGAAGACCGAGAAAAATTTTTGTCTCCGAATTTCGGATTTTTTCTCTCTATACTTTGTCGCTATATAAATGATGAAGAACGCCGTTTACCGCGCCTTCCTATCGCATTTATTAGCTGAGATATTGAGAAAAACATCATTTTTTTCTTCTGCTGGGAAGACCGAGAAAAATTTTTGTCTCGGAATTTCGGATTTTTTCTCTCTATACTTAGTCGCTATAAAAATGATGAAGAACGCCGTTTACCGCGCCTTCCTATCGCATTTATTAGCTGAGATATTGAGAAAAACATCATTTTTTTCTTCTGCTGGGAAGACCGAGAAAAATTTTTGTCTCGGAATTTCGGATTTTTTCTCTCTATACTTAGTCGCTATAAAAATGATGAAGAACGCCGTTTATCGCGCCTTCCTATCGCATTTATTAGCCGAGATATTGAGAAAAACATCATTTTTTTCTTCTGCTGGGAAGACCGAGAAAAATTTTTGTCTCACAATTTCGGATTTTTTCTCTCTATACTAAGTCGCTATAAAAATGATGAAGAACGCCGTTTACCGCGCCTTCCTATCGCATTTATTAGCTGAGATATTGAGAAAAACATCATTTTTGTATTCTGCTGGGAAGACCGAGAAAAATTTTTGTCTCCGAATTTCGGATTTTTTCTCTCTATACTTAGTCGCTATAAAAATGATGAAGAACGCCGTTTACCGCGCCTTCCTATCGCATTTATTAGCTGAGATATTGAGAAAAACATCATTTTGGATAGAGAAAAATTTTTGTCTCCGAATTTCGGATTTTTTCTCTCTATACTTAGTCGCTATAAAAATGATGAAGAACGCCGTTTACCGCACCTTCCTATCGCATTTATTAGCTGAGATATTGAGAAAAAACATCATTTTTGTATTCTGCTGGGAAGACCGAGAAAAATTTTTGTCTCGGAATTTCGGATTTTTTCTCTCTATACTTAGTCGCTATAAAAATGATGAAGAACGCCGTTTACCGCGCCTTCCTATCGCATTTATTAGCCGAGATATTGAGAAAAACATCATTTTTTTCTTCTGCTGGGAAGACCGAGAAAAATTTTTGTCTCACAATTTCGGATTTTTTCTCTCTATACTTAGTCGCTATAAAAATGATGAAGAACGCCGTTTACCGCGCCTTCCTATCGCATTTATTAGCAGAGATATTGAGAAAAACATCATTTTTGTATTCTGCTGGGAAGATAGAGAAAAATTTTTGTCTCCGAATTTCGGATTTTTTTCTCTCTATACTTAGTCGCTATAAAAATGATGAAGAACGCCGTTTTACCGCACCTTCCTATCGCATTTATTAGCTGAGATATTGAGAAAAACATCATTTTTTTCTTCTGCTTGGAAGACCGAGAAAAATTTTTGTCTCGGAATTTCGGATTTTTTTTCTCTATACTTAGTCGCTATAAAAATGATGAAGAACGCCGTTTACCGCGCCTTCCTATCGCATTTATTAGCCGAGATATTGAGAAAAACATCATTTTTTTCTTCTGCTGGGTAGACCGAGAAAAATTTTTGTCTCACAATTTCGGATTTTTTCTCTCTATACTTAGTCGCTATAAAAATGATGAAGAACGCCGTTTACCGCGCCTTCCTATCGCATTTATTAGCTGAGATATTGAGAAAAACATCATTTATTTCTTCTGCTGGGAAGACCGAGAAAAATTTTTGTCTCCGAATTTCGGATTTTTTCTCTCTATACTTTGTCGCTATAAAAATGATGAAGAACGCCGTTTACCGCGCGTTCCTATCGTATTTATTAGCCGAGATATTGAGAAAAACATCATTTTTTTCTTCTGCTGGGAAGACCGAGAAAAATTTTTGTCTCCGAATTTCGGATTTTTTCTCTCTATACTTTGTCGCTATATAAATGATGAAGAACGCCGTTTACCGCGCCTTCCTATCGCATTTATTAGCTGAGATATTGAGAAAAACATCATTTTTTTCTTCTGCTGGGAAGACCGAGAAAAATTTTTGTCTCGGAATTTCGGATTTTTTCTCTCTATACTTAGTCGCTATAAAAATGATGAAGAACGCCGTTTACCGCGCCTTCCTATCGCATTTATTAGCTGAGATATTGAGAAAAACATCATTTTTTTCTTCTGCTGGGAAGACCGAGAAAAATTTTTGTCTCGGAATTTCGGATTTTTTCTCTCTATACTTAGTCGCTATAAAAATGATGAAGAACGCCGTTTATCGCGCCTTCCTATCGCATTTATTAGCCGAGATATTGAGAAAAACATCATTTTTTTCTTCTGCTGGGAAGACCGAGAAAAATTTTTGTCTCACAATTTCGGATTTTTTCTCTCTATACTAAGTCGCTATAAAAATGATGAAGAACGCCGTTTACCGCGCCTTCCTATCGCATTTATTAGCTGAGATATTGAGAAAAACATCATTTTTGTATTCTGCTGGGAAGACCGAGAAAAATTTTTGTCTCCGAATTTCGGATTTTTTCTCTCTATACTTAGTCGCTATAAAAATGATGAAGAACGCCGTTTACCGCGCCTTCCTATCGCATTTATTAGCTGAGATATTGAGAAAAACATCATTTTGGATAGAGAAAAATTTTTGTCTCCGAATTTCGGATTTTTTCTCTCTATACTTAGTCGCTATAAAAATGATGAAGAACGCCGTTTACCGCACCTTCCTATCGCATTTATTAGCTGAGATATTGAGAAAAACATCATTTTTTTCTTCTGCTGGGAAGACCGAGAAAAATTTTTGTCTCGGAATTTCGGATTTTTTCTCTCTATACTTAGTCGCTATAAAAATGATGAAGAACGCCGTTTATCGCGCCTTCCTATCGCATTTATTAGCCGAGATATTGAGAAAAACATCATTTTTTTCTTCTGCTGGGAAGACCGAGAAAAATTTTTGTCTCACAATTTCGGATTTTTTCTCTCTATACTAAGTCGCTATAAAAATGATGAAGAACGCCGTTTACCGCGCCTTCCTATCGCATTTATTAGCTGAGATATTGAGAAAAACATCATTTTTGTATTCTGCTGGGAAGACCGAGAAAAATTTTTGTCTCCGAATTTCGGATTTTTTCTCTCTATACTTAGTCGCTATAAAAATGATGAAGAACGCCGTTTACCGCGCCTTCCTATCGCATTTATTAGCTGAGATATTGAGAAAAACATCATTTTTGTATTCTGCTGGGAAGATAGAGAAAAATTTTTGTCTCCGAATTTCGGATTTTTTCTCTCTATACTTAGTCGCTATAAAAATGATGAAGAACGCCGTTTACCGCACCTTCCTATCGCATTAATTAGCTGAGATATTGAGAAAAAACATCATTTTTGTATTCTGCTGGGAAGACCGAGAAAAATTTTTGTCTCGGAATTTCGGATTTTTTCTCTCTATACTTAGTCGCTATAAAAATGATGAAGAACGCCGTTTACCGCGCCTTCCTATCGCATTTATTAGCCGAGATATTGAGAAAAACATCATTTTTTTCTTCTGCTGGGAAGACCGAGAAAAATTTTTGTCTCCGAATTTCGGATTTTTTCTCTCTATACTTAGTCGCTATAAAAATGATGAAGAACGCCGTTTACCGCGCCTTCCTATCGCATTTATTAGCTGAGATATTGAGAAAAACATCATTTTTGTATTCTGCTGGGAAGATAGAGAAAAATTTTTGTCTCCGAATTTCGGATTTTTTCTCTCTATACTTATTCGCTATAAAAATGATGAAGAACGCCGTTTACCGCGCCTTCCTATCGCATTTATTAGCTGAGATATTGAGAAAAACATCATTTTTGTATTCTGCTGGGAATATAGAGAAAAAATTTTGTCTCCGAATTTCGGATTTTTTCTCTCTATACTTAGTCGCTATAAAAATGATGAAGAACGCCGTTTACCGCGCCTTCCTATCGCATTTATTAGCTGAGATATTGAGAAAAACATCATTTTTGTATTCTGCTGGGAAGATAGAGAAAAATTTTTGTCTCCGAATTTCGGATTTTTTCTCTCTATACTTAGTCGCTATAAAAATGATGAAGAACGCCGTTTACCGCACCTTCCTATCGCATTAATTAACTGAGATATTGAGAAAAAACATCATTTTTTTCTTCTGCTGGGAAGACCGAGAAAAATTTTTGTCTCACAATTTCGGATTTTTTCTCTCTTTACTTAGTCGCTATAAAAATGATGAAGAACGCCGTTTACCGCACCTTCCTATCGCATTTATTAGCTGAGATATTGAGAAAAACATCATTTTTTTCTTCTGCTGGGAAGACCGAGAAAAATTTTTGTCTCGGAATTTCGGATTTTTTCTCTCTATACTTAGTCGCTATAAAAATGATGAAGAACGCCGTTTACCGCGCCTTCCTATCGCATTTATTAGCCGAGATATTGAGAAAAACATCATTTTTTTCTTCTGCTGGGAAGACCGAGAAAAATTTTTGTCTCGGAATTTCGGATTTTTTCTCTCTATACTTAGTCGCTATAAAAATGATGAAGAACGCCGTTTATCGCGCCTTCCTATCGCATTTATTAGCCGAGATATTGAGAAAAACATCATTTTTTTCTTCTGCTGGGAAGACCGAGAAAAATTTTTGTCTCACAATTTCGGATTTTTTCTCTCTATACTAAGTCGCTATAAAAATGATGAAGAACGCCGTTTACCGCGCCTTCCTATCGCATTTATTAGCTGAGATATTGAGAAAAACATCATTTTTGTATTCTGCTGGGAAGACCAAGAAAAATTTTTGTCTCCGAATTTCGGATTTTTTCTCTCTATACTTAGTCGCTATAAAAATGATGAAGAACGCCGTTTACCGCGCCTTCCTATCGCATTTATTAGCTGAGATATTGAGAAAAACATCATTTTTTTCTTCTGCTGGGAAGACCGAGAAAAATTTTTGTCTCACAATTTCGGATTTTTTCTCTCTTTACTTAGTCGCTATAAAAATGATGAAGAACGCCGTTTACCGCACCTTCCTATCGCATTTATTAGCTGAGATATTGAGAAAAACATCATTTTTTTCTTCTGCTGGGAAGACCGAGAAAAATTTTTGTCTCGGAATTTCGGATTTTTTCTCTCTATACTTAGTCGCTATAAAAATGATGAAGAACGCCGTTTACCGCGCCTTCCTATCGCATTTATTAGCCGAGATATTGAGAAAAACATCATTTTTTTCTTCTGCTGGGAAGACCGAGAAAAATTTTTGTCTCACAATTTCGGATTTTTTCTCTCTATACTAAGTCGCTATAAAAATGATGAAGAACGCCGTTTACCACGCCTTCCTATCGCATTTATTAGCTGAGATATTGAGAAAAACATCATTTTTTTCTTCTGCTGGGAAGACCGAGAAAATTTTTTGTCTCCGAATTTCGGATTTTTTCTCTCTATACTTTGTCGCTATAAAAATGATGAAGAACGCCGTTTACCGCGTCTTCCTATTGCATTTATTAGCTGAGATATTGAGAAAAACATCATTTATTTCTTCTGCTGGGAAGATAGAGAAAAATTTTTGTCTCCGAATTTAGGATTTTTTCTCTCTATACTTAGTCGCTATAAAAATGATGAAGAACGTCGTTTACCGCACCTTCCTCTCGCATTTATTAGCTGAGCTATTGAGAAAAACATAATTTTTTTCTTCTGCTGGGAAGACCGAGAAAAATTTTTGTCTCGGAATTTCGGATTTTTTCTCTCTATACTTAGTCGCTATAAAAATGATGAAGAACGCCGTTTACCACGCCTTCCGTTCGCATTTATTAGCCGAGATATTGAGAAAAACATCATTTTTTTCTTCTGCTGGGAAGACCGAGAAAAATTTTTGTCTCACAATTTCGGATTTTTTCTCTCTATTCTTATTTGCTATAAAAATGATGAAGAACGCCGTTTACCGCGCCTTCCTATCGCATTTATTAGCTGAGATATTGAGAAAAACATCATTTTTTTCTTCTGCTGGGAAGATAGAGAAAAATTTTTGTCTCCGAATTTCGGATTTTTTTCTCTCTATACTTAGTCGCTATAAAAATGATGAAGAACGCCGTTTACCGCACGTTCCTATCGCATTTATTAGCTGAGATATTGAGAAAAACATCTTTTTTTTTCTTCTGCTTGGAAGACCGAGAAAAAGTTTTGTCTCGGAATTTCGGATTTTTTCTCTCTATACTTAGTCGCTATAAAAATGATGAAGAACGCCGTTTACCGCGCCTTCCTATCGCATTTATTAGCCGAGATATTGAGAAAAACATCATTTTTTTCTTCTGCTGGGAAGACCGAGAAAAATTTTTGTCTCACAATTTCGGATTTTTTCTCTCTATACTTAGTCGCTATAAAAATGATGAAGAACGCCGTTTACCGCGCCTTCCTATCGCATTTATTAGCTGAGATATTGAGAAAAACATTATTTATTTCTTCTGCTGGGAAGACCGAGAAAAATTTTTGTCTCCGAATTTCGGATTTTTTCTCTCTATACTTTGTCGCTATAAAAATGATGAAGAACGCCGTTTACCGCGCCTTCCTATCGCATTTATTAGCTGAGATATTGAGAAAAACATCATTTTTGTATTCTGCTGGGAAGATAGAGAAAAATTTTTGTCTCCGAATTTTGGATTTTTTCTCTCTATACTTAGTCGCTATAAAAATGATGAAGAACGCCGTTTACCGCGCCTTCCTATCGCATTTATTAGCTGAGATATTGAGAAAAACATCATTTTTGTATTCTGCTGGGAAGATAGAGAAAAATTTTTGTCTCCGAATTTCGGATTTTTTCTCTCTATACTTAGTCGCTATAAAAATGATGAAGAACGCCGTTTACCGCGCCTTCCTATCGCATTTATTAGCCGAGATATTGAGAAAAACATCATTTTTTTCTTCTGCTGGGAAGACCGAGAAAAATTTTTGTCTCACAATTTCGGATTTTTTCTCTCTATACTTAGTCGCTATAAAAATGATGAAGAACGCCGTTTACCGCGCCTTCCTATCGCATTTATTAGCTGAGATATTGAGAAAAACATCATTTTTGTATTCTGCTTGGAAGATAGAGAAAAATTTTTGTCTCCGAATTTCGGAGTTTTTCTCTCTATACTTAGTCGCTATAAAAATGATGAAGAACGCCGTTTACCGCGCCTTCCTATCGCATTTATTAGCTGAGATATTGAGAAAAACATCATTTTTGTATTCTGCTGAGAAGATAGAGAAAAATTTTTGTCTCACAATTTCGGATTTTTCTCTCTATTCTTATTTGCTATAAAAATGATGAAGAACGCCGTTTACCGCGCCTTCCTATCGCATTTATTAGCTGAGATATTGAGAAAAACATCATTTTTGTATTCTGCTGGGAAGATAGAGAAAAATTTTTGTCTCCGAATTTCGGATTTTTTTCTCTCTATACTTAGTCGCTATAAAAATGATGAAGAACGCGGTTTACCGCACCTTCCTATCGCATTTATTAGCTGAGATATTGAGAAAAACATCATTTTTTTCTTCTGCTTGGAAGACCGAGAAAAATTTTTGTCTCGGAATTTCGGATTTTTTCTCTCTATACTTAGTCGCTATAAAAATGATGAAGAACGCCGTTTACCGCGCCTTCCTATCGCATTTATTAGCCGAGATATTGAGAAAAACATCATTTTTTTCTTCTGCTGGGAAGACCGAGAAAAATTTTTGTCTCACAATTTCGGATTTTTTCTCTCTATACTTAGTCGCTATAAAAATAATGAAGAACGCCGTTTACCGCGCCTTCCTATCGCATTTATTAGCTGAGATATTGAGAAAAACATCATTTATTTCTTCTGCTGGGAAGACCGAGAAAAATTTTTGTCTCCGAATTTCGGATTTTTTCTCTCTATACTTTGTCGCTATAAAAATGATGAAGAACGCCGTTTACCGCGCCTTCCTATCGCATTTATTAGCTGAGATATTGAGAAAAACATCATTTTTGTATTCTGCTGGGAAGATAGAGAAAAATTTTTGTCTCCGAATTTCGGATTTTTTCTCTCTATACTTAGTCGCTATAAAAATGATGAAGAACGCCGTTTACCGCGCCTTCCTATCGCATTTATTAGCTGAGATATTGAGAAAAACATCATTTTTGTATTCTGCTGGGAAGATAGAGAAAAATTTTTGTCTCCGAATTTCAGATTTTTCCTCTCTATACTTAGTCACTATAAAAATGATGAAGAACGCCGTTTACCGCGCCTTCCTATCGCATTTATTAGCCGAGATATTGAGAAAAACATCATTTTTTTCTTCTGCTGGGAAGACCGAGAAAAATTTTTGTCTCACAATTTCGGATTTTTTCTCTCTATACTTAGTCGCTATAAAAATGATGAAGAACGCCGTTTACCGCGCCTTCCTATCGCATTTATTAGCTGAGATATTGAGAAAAACATCATTTTTGTATTCTGCTTGGAAGATAGAGAAAAATTTTTGTCTCCGAATTTCGGAGTTTTTCTCTCTATACTTAGTCGCTATAAAAATGATGAAGAACGCCGTTTACCGCGCCTTCCTATCGCATTTATTAGCTGAGATATTGAGAAAAACATCATTTTTGTATTCTGCTGGGAAGATAGAGAAAAATTTTTGTCTCCGAATTTCGGATTTTTTCTCTCTATACTTAGTCGCTATAAAAATGATGAAGAACGCCGTTTACCGCGCCTTCCTATCGCATTTTTAACTGAGATATTGCGAAAAACATCATTTTTGTATTCTGCTGGGAAGATAGAGAAAAATTTTTGTCTCCGAATTTCGGATTTTTTCTCTCTATACTTAGTCGCTATAAAAATGATGAAGAACGCCGTTTACCGCGCCTTCCTATCGCATTTATTAGCTGAGATATTGAGAAAAACATCATTTTTGTATTCTGCTGGGAAGATACAGAAAACTTTTTGTCTCGGAATTTCGGATTTTTTCTCTCTATACTTAGTCGCTATAAAAATGATGAAGAACGCCGTTTACCGCGCCTTCCTATCGCATTTATTAGCCGAGATATTGAGAAAAACATCATTTTTTTCTTCTGCTGGGAAGACCGAGAAAAATTTTTGTCTCACAATTTCGGATTTTTTCTCTCTATACTTAGTCGCTATAAAATGATGAAGAACGCCGTTTACCGCGCCTTCCTATCGCATTTATTAGCTGAGATATTGAGAAAAACATCATTTTTTTCTTCTGCTGGGAAGACCGAGAAAAATTTTTGTCTCCGAATTTCGGATTTTTTCTCTCTATACTTTGTCGCTATAAAAATGATGAAGAACGCCGTTTACCGCGCCTTCCTATTGCATTTATTAGCTGAGATATTGAGAAAAACATCATTTTTGTATTCTGCTTGGAAGATAGAGAAAAATTTTTGTCTCCGAATTTCGGATTTTTTCTCTCTATACTTTGTCGCTATAAAAAGCCTTCCTATCGCATTTATTAGCTGAGATATTGAGAAAAACATCATTTTTTTCTTCTGCTGGGAAGACCGAGAAAAATTTTTGTCTCGGAATTTCGGATTTTTTCTCTCTATACTTAGTCGCTATAAAAATGATGAAGAACGCCGTTTACCGCGCCTTCCTATCGCATTTATTAGCCGAGATATTGAGAAAAATATCATTTTTTTCTTCTGCTGGGAAGACCGAGAAAAATTTTTGTCTCACAATTTCGCATTTTTTCTCTCTATACTTAGTCGCTATAAAAATGATGAAGAACGCCGTTTACCGCGCCTTCCTATCGCATTTATTAGCTGAGATATTGAGAAAAACATCATTTATTTCTTCTGCTGGGAAGACCGAGAAAAATTTTTGTCTCCGAATTTCGGATTTTTTCTCTCTATACTTAGTCGCTATAAAAATGATGAAGAACGCCGTTTACCGCACCTTCCTATCGCATTTATTAGCTGAGATATTGAGAAAAAACATCATTTTTGTATTCTGCTGGGAAGACCGAGAAAAATTTTTGTCTCGGAATTTCGGATTTTTTCTCTCTATACTTAGTCGCTATAAAAATGATGAAGAACGCCGTTTACCGCGCCTTCCTATCGCATTTATTAGCTGAGATATTGAGAAAAACATCATTTTTTTTCTTCTGCTGGGAAGATAGAGAAAAATTTTTGTCTCCGAATTTCGTCCGCCATGCAGATTCGCAGTGAATACAAGCCGGCTGTTTAACGGAGAGGTGAAAATATAAAATCAGCAACAATTTCTTTGAGCTTGCAGATATAATTATAAAACACACATCATTTTATTTCCTTATAACTATCCTTTTCTCACATTGAGATGAACCATGGGATATTTATCCAATGGAAGTCTGTCTGATATTTAGACTGCAACTAAAAGCTCTGTCCCAAAGTAATAAATAAAAATCAAAAATGAGTTCCTTTAAGAGCAATGAAAACATTCATAAGAAAGAAGATGGATCATACTACGTAGTTTCGGCTAATAAAGCCTCATCAGTGACCCCGCAACGATCCGGCAAAGAAAGCCAGAGGAAACATACTGCAATTTTGCGAATGTCGAATATGCAGTCGATACAAAGACTGATATAAATCAAAATGGGGTCCAAACAATTAAAAACCTGTCTAGAATATGAGTCCAAACCAATAATTTATTTCTGATTTCTCAGAATATTCACGCTGATCCCAAAGGATCAAAAGTAAAATACAAACTGCACTATGGTAGATGTACGGGGAGACGTACCTCCAGTATTTAGTGCAAAGCTACCTTCACCGAACGAAATACAAGAAAAACTGTATTACAAAGACGTTATGAAAGGAAAATACTTTTATTTAATACATAGCAGTGAAATCAATGCATATCTGAAACAGATAAAAGTGATATTTTATGAAAATATAAATTATGTTTTCACAGTGTGGAAATGATATTTTCATGGTGTGAAAAATAACATGACAATGTTATTTTCACAGTAGCAGCCCGAACTACTTTTCTCGCCCAAATTCATGTTATCTATAAAATAATTCACTAAAATACCTTGAAAAAGCATTCTTTGAACTGTAAAAACGCTGTATTAAAAATGGCGATCTGTTTATAGTTTGCAACTGACAGCTGTGACGTCATAGCCAAGTCAGAAAATGTGACGTAAGATACTGTAAGTGTCCTCAAATATTATCAAATAAAAAGAAATTTTACTTCTTTTTTTCGATAAAATCAAAATATGTCAGCTCGTGTGTTGAAAACATCAGAATTTTCAACACATTCGATGAAAATCGCACTCGTGAAAATTCTGGTATTTTCAACACACTCGATGAAATATTTTTAGCTCACCAGAGTCGAAGGCTCCGGGGAAGCTTATATGATAGGCAGTTGTCCGTTGTCGTCTGCGTCTGAAGCCACTGGGCCGATTGGGCCCAAATTTTATCTGTAGCATCCTTGGGCTGGGGGATTGAAAGTTTGTGTTTTTAGCTCACCTGAGCACAAAGTGCTCATGGTGAGCTATTGTGATCGGTCAATGTCCGTCGTGCGTCGTGCGTCGTGTGTCATGCGGCGTCAACAATTTGCTTTAAATGCTAACTCCTCCTTAACCCTTGAGCCAATTTCAATAAAACTTCATAGAATTATTGCTGAGGTGACCCTCTACAAAAATAGCTAAAACCCTCCGGTCCGCTAAACAAGATGGCCGCCAGAGCTAAAAATAGAAAAAAAATATTTAAACAACAACTTCTCCTGTACCTTAAGGCCAATTTCATTCAAACTTTATAGGAATGTTGCTTAGGTGACCCTCTACCAAAAAAGAAACGTTTCCGCTCCGGTGAACAAAATTGCCGCCAGAACTAAAAACAGAAAATTCTTTAAAAGACAATTCCTCCTGTACCCTTGGACCAAATTAATTCAAACTTCATAGGAATGTTGCTTAGGTGACCCTCTACTAAAATAGCTAAAACAGTATTGCTCTGATGAGCAAAATGGCCGCAATAGCTGAAATAGTAAAACATGGTAAATTTGCTTCAAACACAAACTTCTCCTCAACCCTTGGGCCCATTTGATTCAAACTTCACAGGAATGTTGCCCAAATGACTCCCTACCAAAATAGCTAAAATCGATGTGCTCTATCAAACAAGATAACCGCCAGAGATAAAAATAGAAAAAAAAATCTTTAAACGACAACTCCTCCTGTACCCTTTGGCCAATTTTATTCAAGCTTCATAGGAATGTTGCTTAGGTGACCATCTACCAAAATAGCTGAAAAGGTTCTGCTCTGAAGAGCAAAATGGCCGCCATAGCTAAAAATAGAAAAAACATCTAAATTTGCTTCAAACACGTACTCCTCCTTAACCCTTGGGCCAATGTGATTCAAACTTCACAGGAATGTTATGTAGGTGACTCCCTAAAGAAATAGCTAAAATCATTCAGCTCTGACTAACAAGATGGCCGCCAGAGCTAAATATAGAAAAAATCTTCAAACGACTACTTCTCCTTTACACTTGGGCCAATTTCATTCAAACTTCATAGGAATGTTGCTTAGATGATCCACTACCAAAGTAGCTAAAACGTTTTCGCTCTGATGAGCAAAATGGCCGCCATACCTAAAAACAGAAAAACTTTGTACGTTTACGTCAAAACGCGAAGTCCTCCTCAAACCTTGGGCCAATTTGATTCAAACTTCACAGGAATGTTAGTTATGTGACTCTCTACCAAAATAGCCAAACTCGTTCAATGCGGCGAACAAGATGGCTGCCAGAGCTAAAACTAGAAAAAAATGTTCAAACGACAACTCCTCCTTACCCCTTGGGCCAATTTGATTCAAACTTCAAAGGATTATTATGTCGTTGACGCCCAACAAAAATAGCTTAAATTGTTCCGCTTTGACTAACAAGATCGCCGCCAGAGCTAAAAATAGAAAAAATCTTCAAACGACAATTTCCTCCTTACCCCTTGGGCCAATTTGATTCAAACCTCACAGGAAAATTATGTCGTTGACCCTCTACCATATTAGCTAGAATGATCCCGCTCCGATGAACAAAATGGCCACCAGAGCTAAAATAGAAAAACATTGTAAATTTGCTTCAAACTTCACAGGATTGTTGCCCAGATGACTCCCTACCAAAATAGTTAAAATCATTCCACTCTGATAAACAAGATGGCCACCAGGGCTAAAAAAATAGAAAAAATCTTCAAACGAAAACTCCTCCTGTACCCTTGGGCCAATTACATTTAAACTTCATAGGAATGTTGCTTAGATGACTCTCTACCAAAAAAGCTAAAATGGTTTCGCTCCGATGAACAATATGGTCGCCAGAGCTAAAAATAGAAAAAAAAACATGGTAAATTTGCTTCAAATGCGCACTCTTCCTAAACCCTTGGGTCAATTTGATTCAAACTTGAAAAGGAATGTTGCTTAGGTGACACCCTACCAAAATAGCTAAAATCGTTCCACTCTGATCAACAAGATGGCCACCAGAGCTAAAAATAGAATGTACTAGAGACAGTGACCTTCAGGTCACCCAATCAGGGCCCTCTGTGCCCTCTTGTTTATCAAAATCGGCTCATTAGTTTGGTTGCTATGGCAACTTGTAGTTTCCATAGACTTATAATGGGGAAAATTGATAAATGGCATTTACTGCCAAGCCTCTGCAGATATTTTGACAAAACTTTCATAGAAATGTTCCATTGGCAATCTACTATCTGCCATATGATTTAAGGCCGTCTGCTCATTTTTATTGGTTGCCATGGAAACCTAAATGCAAAAAATACACAAAAAATAATTAAAAAATGATCTCCTCTGAAACCATATGCTCTAGGAGGCTGAGAGTTTATGAAAATATTCACCATATTTGCCTTTACAGGTTTTATGTTTTTTATGAAATTTGGCCTTTCAGTTTTGTTGCTATGGCAACTCAGAGTTTCCATTGACTTATAATGGGGAAAACTGAAAAAAGTCAGAAGAAGAAAAAAGAAGAGAAGAATAAGTAGAAGAATAAGAAGAAGAAAAAA